>MCJB01027950.1:230053-377599 GCA_002018475.1 Nicotiana obtusifolia
CCCCCCCCCCCCCTAATATGGAGATATTACAATGCCACCAAATTGATAAAATATTATAATCTGATACGCAAGCCAACTCCAAGACAGCACACACAAAATAAAATGTTACTTTAGCCTCAAATTTTGGTGATTTATAATTCCCCTAGGGGATGTGAATAAAGCTTAGGCTGCTACCTTTTAAAGGACAAATTAAGTTAAATATCATTACAGCAAGAATGATGTTCTAAGACTCCTAACATCTCTCCTACTATCATGGAACAATCTCCTATTCCTCAGTCAAATAAGCCAAAAACTAGAGATGGTTGTCCTCCAAGTTGCTTTCTTCCCTTGCTATTACAGTGTAAAGATACGGCACTTGGGCCTGACTAAACCCCAAAGCCTAACTCATGAGGGGAGAATTGCCCAAGTCCATATAAGGAGACCACCAGTCCATTCCCCAACCAATGTGGGACTCTAACACCCCCTCGCACGTCTAGACTACAAACTGGAGCGTGGACAATATATCACAGGGGCCCAAACGGGAATGGACCTGGCTCTGATACCATGTAAAAATATGGCACTTGAGCCTAACTCAACCCCAAAAGCTAGCTCATGAGGGGAGGATTTCCCAAGTCCATATAAATAGACCACCAGTCTGTTCCCCAACCAATGTAGGACTCTAACCCACTCTAACATACAGAAACAACACTCTTGCTAACAAGAATGATTTTCTAAGACTCCTAACATCACTCTTGCTATTATGGAACAATCTCATACTCCTCGCTCCAAATAAGCCAAAAAATAGACATGGTTGTTCCTCCAACTTGCCTTCTTCCCTTGCCAATCCTCGGAACACAACAACAACACCAATACCAACAACACCACCTATTCCTCACTCCAAATAAACCAAAAAAAGACATGATTGTTCCTCCAAGTTGCCTAAATAGACATGGTTGTTCCTCCAACTACCTTCTTCCCTTGCCAATCCTAGAACACAACACCACTCCAAATAACATCACTCCTGCTATCATGGAAACAACAACAACAATAATAAATGCAATAACAACATACCCATTGTTTTTCTACAAGTGGGTTTTTGGGAGGGTAGTATGTAGACAGACCTTCCCTACCTTGTGAAGGTAGGGAGGTTGTTTCTGAAAGACCTCGGCTCAATAAAAGCAATAATAATAAACGCAAGAAGAATGATTTTCTAAGACTCCTAAAATCACTCTTACTATTATGGAACACTCTCCAATTCCTCACTCCAAATAAGCAAAAAAATAAACATGGTTGTTCTTTTAAGTTGCCTTCTTCCCTTGCCAATCTCTGTACCCTCCAGCATTCTTCCACCGTTATCAGTAACACCCATGAGATATTGAACAGAAAAGCACAGTCTTTGATTATAATATATAAGTCTGCAATTCAGTAAAAGGTGATCTGTGTCCTCTCTAGACTCCTTCCGCAAGCAGCACCGCAGTACAATGATCCATCTCCTCTTCCAAAGATTTTTCAGTTAAGATTGTATATCGCACTGTTGGGAGGATAGAAAAACCCCAGTAGAACAGTCGAGGTGCACGTAAGCTGACTCGAACACCACTATTATTAAGAAAAAGAAGTTTGTACCTATACTGCACATGAGGTAAAGAAAGCTAGTTTCTTCATTTCTCTAACATTCCCCAAATATCTAAAAGAATTGTTCCGTACACTGCACGGAGTCCTAACTAATAGGTAACACAGAACTTTTTCTTCTATTGTGCCATGTTTTTGCTAGGTCTACGTGAATTCCAAGAGATTGTTGGTCAATTTATGATGAATATACACAATAGATGGGACACTAATCTCTTTTGTTTTAATTGTTAGGGCCAAAGAGACTTATTATTTAAAGAAAGGAGGGACAAAATTGGGTGTTAACGGTTAGTATAAGAGAGGACAATTGAATAGGGGATAGTACTCTTTCTCCCATCTACCAAATGAATTTCTTTCCCGCACAAGAAGTCTCTCTATCATCATCTCTAGATTTACTTACTATACAAAACTACATATAATACAGAGGTGTCGTTGCTACCTAATTTGAGGTAAATGTGATGTCATAGCCTAATTAGGAAAAAATGCAAAAAAAAAAAAAAAAAAAGAGAAAAAATTATTGTGCGACAACAAAGAACAGAAAATATGAATTTCCACTTACCTCATGCAATATCTACCTGTAAGCAGAGCTCTTAACAATTGTGACCAAAAAAGGATGCAATTCAAAGTAGTGAACAAGGAACAATTGCTTGTATCTAGTTACCTCAGAGAAATTTTGATTTGAAATAGACTCAATAGCTACAGCCTCTTTCTTGTTTAAGTTTAATACTACAAGAAGTACATCAGCTGTCTTATCCCCAATCTTGTATGGAATAAGTGCCTTGCTTGTACCTGCATTGAAGATATTATGGCTCTGGATACTAGGGCAAAATCTTATTTACATCATCATTAGTTAAGAAAAGCTTTTAAGAAAGATCTGTACCTATAACAGGGACAAGCCTATACATTTCTTGCTTCTGATTGTTACTAGATATTCTTATGCGGACAACTGAGCCAATAACTCTGCCGTGGAACTTTTCCATATCTTCAATGAGACTCTCCATCAAATTACGCCGCAAATATATGAGATTGATATTGTGAGCATCAATTGCACCATATTCATCTAGATTAATCTGCACCAATTTTTCTTCAGAGTTTCTACGAGATTTACGTTTCTTAGTTTTATTTTTCAAGAATGAGCTATCAATATTGTCATCAGCTTCCACATGGCTAGTAACAGTTCCAACAATTCCAGCTGGTATAAAAGCACTCTTCGGCAAACCCTCCTTTATCAGAAAGTGAAACTCAAGAAGCTTTAGCATTTCTATGTGGCCAACGCGAGGTTTTCCAAAAAGACTTTTGAGCCTCGAATTGCAAATTATTTGACTTTTCTGGCGAGGATCTCGAAGATTATTTCTCTTAATGTACTCTAGTAATAATGCCTGCACATCAAAATGAGATAAAGCAGAAGTATCACCATTTTTCATGTGTGCAACAAGCTCCAAAAGCTCTTTGGATGCCCATTCCAGGCATCCAGTCAAAGATGTCCCCATGCTGGCGCTTGCTTCTTCTGTCTCCGAAGAATCTTTACTCTGAAACTCTAGTTCTATGGGCTGTGTTAGCTCCAACAGTGGAGTACAGCCAGCAACACTTAAACTTTCAGGCTCAGCAATAGTTCGGTTTTCAGTGCTTGGAGGATCCTTGCAAGGTAGCTCTAGCGATTGTTTGGGTTTCTTCAGCTCCAAATTGTCAAAAGAGTTGCCCATGGTACCTTTTCCATCGAGGGCAACACGATAACCAAAAGGTAGTCGCTGCCTCTTAGCAATTGCATCTGATTCTTTGCATGGATTTTTAGCTTGAATTAGTTCACCTAATGTTAATGATAGCTTTTCTTTTACATACATCCAGTATACCTTGAAAAGATACTCCCAGCTGCTGTTGTCATCAAAATCTACTTGAACCTGAAAGGATTTCAGGCACTTAAAGCCAAATACAAATCGCAAAGAAGTATCAAAACCAAGCATACCGCAGAAATAAAAGAAAATAAAAGGTATACACTAATACTATCTATGAACAAAATTTTAAACAAACAATTTCTTTCTTGTTTTAATTATTTACAAATCTAGAAAGGCATGATAGGAAAAATGTTTGGATAAATTTAGTAATTGCCAATTGGAACTGATGATCAGATCAGTTCCTGGAGAATGTGCCATTTTTTATTTAACCACAAGGCATTAATCATTCTCAGAAGAATGTATCTTACTCAAAATCGAAAAGACTTGATGAACTCATCAAACGCCAAATCAATAATCTGTAATGAGATTATGGGGCACAGCATACCATCTCCTTGTTCCCTTGGTCTATATTCTCAATCAGCATGATCATTCTCATACATGTTGAGCAAAAGCCTTTGTTTCCTCGAGTACGGAAGTAATCAGCATTTCTTGTACATCCTTTGCACACTGAATATGTACAAGTATAGCACATATATTGGGAAGCCTTTTGACATACACTACAAATATGCCAACCTGAAAACGAAGATAATTTGAGGATGTCATGCACGCTTCAGGGGGTGATGATGTGATAATCAATATAAACAGCATATGCACCTTTACCGTATCCTATTTGGTTATCGTTAAGCAACTGACTACAGGACTTACAGCCTATAGGTAAGAATCCTTTTCTTATTTTTTTATTATTAACTTACAGTTCATGAACATTGTCGCCAAAATCAAACATACAGATCTAATTATAGAAAGGGGAACCAAATCTTCTGAAGTTAAAAAAAATGTACTGACTGGAAATTTGGATGCAAAAATGTTCAGCACCACATGTGGCAGTCATCGACATTCCCTGCTCTATGAAAACAGATTCTCCTAATATATACATTGATAGATGTGGGGTATCAGAACAGCTTGCATGCATCTCAACTATTCTATTGGATACCTGCATTCTTTGTTATTAAAAGCCATCCTTTTGTCGTTTAAAGCGACAGGAAGCAAAGGCTTATCACTTCATGGGTGATATGCTTCAAACAATGACAACAACGAGAAGCGGTTGATTCTATTGTTTATTGGTATGTTGAAATAGTTATTTTAACAAACATTCGATTATTATTGTACTCAATTCATATATGTTTGAAATTTGTTATTTTTTCAAAAAAATTGCATCTTATTACAAAGAAGCATGCAGGTGATTTTTTATTTTACCATTTTACCAGTGACTTGTTTTTTGCTTCAAGCCCCATAGACCATGCCCTTCTTTTTTTTTTTTTTTGCTCTTTCCTCTTTTAAGATTGCCTATATTCTCACACCAGTACAAGTACCAAATACACTTGTCCTCTATCATATTACTGATGACATACTAAAAATATTTTAAAACCAACCTTTATCCACTTTAGAGATTAGATCTATAGATTCTTTGCACTTACTCTAACATTATGATGATGAAAACTAAGAATCAGCCTAATCTAGTAAGTAACATCAAGGATTCTTTTTTTTTCTGGAAACCAAGGCTTCTTTTGAGCAACCCAAAAGATGACGCTGTTCAACTTAGTTCCCAGCTTAGACATAGTTCATTTATCATTTCCTTACGGTACCATTTATTATTGATTGTTCAACGTTCAGTGTAATCAAATGATCCCATCTTTGTTTCTCTAGGTCATGGATGTTTAGTTTTTTTAAGGTACCATTTAGTTGATTGTGTAACGTTTAGTGTAATCAAATATCCCATCCTTCTTTCTGTAGGTCTTTCGTTTTTTTCTTCCGATTTGCAATTCTCATCAAACAAGAAGAGAAATTTTTCGAGGATACCACAGAGGAAGAGGTCTTTTCGAGATTCTCTTCGATTATGTACAGACAACAACAACAACAGTAGTATTTAATAATAATTCTCATTATATCAGGATACTACACTTTAACTTTCCATATTTAATACCTACTACTATTCCGCTGACCCACTTTTGTCCAGTAATCAATTAATAACTCCAATATCTTATCCAGCGAAAGATACTATGAAATAGGCATCAAAGACTTTTCAGAACACCATGGAAAAATAGTTGTTACATCTATAGCAAAATTAAAAAAATGGCTATCAATTAACTTTAAGATTTTAAGGATAAAGATTGTGTTTATCGTTATATATCATCCAAAAACTTATACACCATCATTTAAAGATTGTGTTCATTTAAAGAGAAGTGGCAAAAAGGAACTAATTTTAATGTTATTTAGAATGGAATATATGATCTTTTGCCTCATTGATTGATGTAATGCAGTTCGGTGTAGCCAACTTATGATGAGTTAAGAAGAGGTAGTATGAAGGATTCAGCATCACGCTCCTTAGAGATTCTATGAGATAGTGGTACAATGAAGTGTCTTTTATAATTTTTATTATTGTGTACAATCACCTGCCATGAAATTTGACTGCTCCTTAATCTGTGTGTTTCTGGTGACATTGCGATAGGCCAATAGCACGGTCACCTTTATCCACAAGGTGAAACAAATGCCAGATGCAGTAGTAAAATGAAATTATAGCCTATAATGCACCCTCTCCGAGATTAATCTACCAACAAACATAAATCTATATGACCTTGCCTGATATTTAAGTCACTCTTGTGAATGAACTAAACCAGCAATTGCGCAATCACAACAAAATTCACAATTGTTGTGCAATAAAAGATCAGGAAAAATCTCATAACGTTAAAACAAGATAAAAAGAATAGAGATGGGAATAACAATCGTAGAAGCAGAGGGACATACCACAGGTCCATTTAGTGTCGGATCGGAAAAATGCCTCGTCTCGTTTTATACAAGACGGATGGTAAGCCTTCGGACACCCCCTAATAGTTAAGGAAACAATCATTAATACAACCAATTAGCTCTTTCTCAATCTCAAACCATTACGAAAGCAATTTGGAATAAATAACCATTTATGAAGTACTACTATATCAAGTCTTTTAGCTGAAACTGAAGTAAACTTCAACAAAACGATTCAAAATAGAAAGAAGGCAAAATTTAGAAACTTAATTTATGTGAATACCGAAAAGCGCGTGGTTTACTCACTTGCGATCGCATAGGACAAGAGAACCACCATCGAAACAAATGAAGCAAACATCTTCCCCCTCCCCATCCTCCTCTAGCTGTCTCTTTGTTGGCTGAGCTTTCGCCGCAGCTCCACGTGGCGGCCGTCCTCGCTTCCGCTTCTCCGCGGAGCCGATCATCGCCACAGAAGTCTTCATCTGCAAAGCCAAAGTAGTAGCCTGAGAATTCCCAACAGCAACCTCAGCATCCGTGGACACCGCTACGGGAGCTCGGACTAGCTGCAAGTCGTCCATATCCTGAATTGAAGTACAGAGCTCCACTAAATTATCACCGTCCATGGAGAATTGAGCTCGGAGAGAGTGTTATATAAAGCTAGGTTGGTGAATTGGGGGATTGCTTAGACGGCGGAGCAATGGTCGGAGAAGTGAGGACGGTGATCATTGACCATGAGACGCTCGTTGTTAGAGTAGGAGGAAATTCCTGAGACTAAAGATAGAGGAGGGGACAGGAGACGGTGGGTTGGGCCCCTCTATTGGCCGAGTCAAAGTGTGTGTAAAATGTGTGTGCGAGAGAGAGAGAGAAATAGGAAAAAGAGAATTTGTTGGGGCTGACTGAATCTTTTGGCAAAACATGACTTGTGAATACACATGCGAAGAGGCGCAGGCTCCTCGAGCAAAGCCTTCATGTATTGTGAAAACAGTGGGTATAAATATTGTTACTCCCCCCATTTCTTTTTGTCTATATTCAAGGCATTCGAGGTATGTCCGCTTGCTTGATTTATGATATGGTGTTTTTAAGGTATTATCAAAATTTGTCATTGTAACTACAGATATTCGAATAAGTATTATCTTTATTTAAGGCACCTTTTTACTTTTGTGGATCCGTGACTCTTTTTGGAATGAGTGGTTTCTCAATTTCTCTTGGTCTTGCAGACACGTGAACAAGTTGAAACTTTTAAACGAATGGGGCCGCTCTTGGCTTTTAAGTAGTGGAAGTAAGAGTCAAAATAGTTAGGTTGGTCACCAAGTGAGTCGCCCAAAGAAGACAACACTCGAACACAGGGCGGAGCTAGAGCTTCGATCGATCGAAATCAGTAGTTTCGATTCAAATTTTATATTTGTTTTTAAAAATTAATTGAATGTATATAAATTATTAATTTAAAATTCAGTAATTTAAAATGAATAAAATTCTACACTCATTAATTTCAAATCCTGATTCCGTCTATGCTCGAACAAGGACTGCCTAACTCCTCCTCCTCCTATGCCATGCAATTTTCTCAGTTTAAAAAAGTGTGCCAGTCAATTTGGCGTTTGGGAAAAGACAAAGTTTACGTAAGATAAGATAGATGCCTCTACTAGTTGACGATTATCGATTTGCAAGTAATTGCAAGGGAAAATTTTTACTCACATTGAAAAGGAAGACATTCCCCCACCCAGATGGACTTAGGGGTCGTTTGGTTGCTATCAGAAAGAGAGTTAGTTATGTATTAAATTTAGTATAGCTTATACCTGTTTTAGACTTTTAGTTGTTTCGTTATAAAATTCAGCACACCAGGTGCGTTGCTTGATTATCTTTTTACAATTCCACATATAAAATAAAAAAAGAAAGCTATCAATCAATTTATGTACTATTTTATGGGGGATAAAAAATAAATAACTAAATCATGCATAACTAATTATTATATAATTAATTTTTGCATAACTCATTTCTATATTACTAATACCTGCATAACTCTAACCAACAACCAAACACCCTTTAAACATTAACTTCGGTAGCGGTGACTTACTACCAATTTATGTCAATTATCATAAATATAATAAACTTATGTATTTTATACTAATTTTCTTAATTGTTCTCATTTATATATTCACTTGGTCTCAAACAATATAACACTTTACATTTTTGGAACGTTTCTAAAATATTAGATGTCATCTTATAAACTTTATTTTAGTTTTAAAGATTCAACTTCACTTTAGGATTCATAATTTAACCTTTCATTAAATATTTGTTTTTAATAATCGATTTCCATTGTTTTTATATTTTGTAATCTGTAATATTACCACTCTAGTACATACACGTCGAATTAATACATTAACTCTATATTTGATCGAATAGAGTCATATAGAATTAGAAGGAAGTCGAGGAACAATGTTTTAGCAGGTGTACCCATACTCGCTGTTGAAAATAAATGCATCACCCTTCTCCTCTTGGTCACAGGAGGAAATGGGTCTTCATTTTTTTTATCTCTTAGTGTAAAAAAGTAAATTTTTTTGTGAAAAAAAAATAGCGTCATAAAACTAAAAATAAGTTTGTAAAGACCAATAAAATTATTTGGTCACTGTCAGATTTTGATGTTTATTTACGCGAGCTTGTAATAGTAATCTTTTTTATTTCTAATATATTATATTCTGAATAATAATCCACTTGAAAAAGAATCTTCTACTTTTAGACATAAAGGAAGAGCTGGTGGCTGAATGATCCTAGCATTGTGTTCCTTTTCTCTCTTTTTTTGTACGTAAAGAAAGACATAAATAAATCGAACGCTGGACCAAACAGGAGTGTCAGTGTAAGCCAGTAACTGAAAAAGAATTTATTCTTGTTGTATATATTGTTGCGAGCAACTCGTGCATTCATCTCTCAAACTTACAGCTTGTTTGGAGGGTTGTTATTTATTGTATTGTATCGTATTGTTATTTTAAATATAATATTTGTTTTGATCGTCACTTAAATTATATTGTATCTAACGTTAAATTCATTGTTACATAGCGAAAAAAAAATTATTACTTTATGTAACGATCGATTTGGTGTGGTTGCATCGTTACTTTTTTTTTTCTCATCTTGCCTTTCTATATTATTAAATAATTTTATTTTATATCATGATACCTTTTTATATAATAATTATACCTCGTACTTCACTTTTTTATTGTAACATTGCAAGTTTATTCTTCATATTGTTGGTCTATGACATTATAAAATGACGACAAATAATACAACATATTCAAATACTGTATACATCAAACGGTACTGTACAATATAATACAATACGATACGATACGATATGATAAATTATGAAGCGATATAATATATAACAAACATCCAAAGAAGCTATTAAGGACACTTGCATTGTTGCACTTATTAATTTCGCAAATTAAATGCTGTATGTTCACAACTTTCATTTTTCTCTGTAGTGACTAGCTTGTTTCTCTACACAAGAAAAGTGACTTCAGCGTTATACGTCGTCGTGTTCGAAGAAATGTTCTTAGCATTTTAACATAACAAATCCCAAATTAAACATGGATAAGACACAAAATAAATATAAATTAGTAAGAAAATTGATGTAAATGGTTGAGTCACACCCGATCGTAGCGCAAGATTAGGTCTTCTTCTTTATTATTCTTTGCTCAAAATAGCCGCGTAAATGAGACATCTACCTCAAAATTATGAGCCTGTTTGGATATAAGAAATTTTTTTTTTTTTCAAATTGTTTTTTGAAAATAAAAATTTTATAATTTTTTTAATCTCACTTGAAAATACATATCCAAATCTGTAAAACTAGTGAGAACCAGTTTTTCAATTGAAAATGGGAAGGTTGCTAGTGTTTAGTTGTCAAATATGTTGAAAAAAAAACATCCATATATATTGCAAAAATTATAACCAAAACAACTTCATCTTCAATTCAAATTTTAGTGAAATTCCAAATTTAAAACTTCTTTTTAAAATTCATGTACAAACGCCTGCTATATGTCCCTCCCAAAACATATGGTTGTGTATGAGAGAAAACAAAATGTGTACCTTTTATAATAAGCTCCAGAGAAGAGACCTATTTGCAAATATTAAAACCATAATAGGCTCTCCCATCATGAGTTTCATTGGAAGCTTACAGGTACGATTAACTAGCCAAGCACATAAAATACACCGCCTAATACTCAGAAGAAATGGTGAGTTTATAGTACGGTAGAGTTACTAATAAAGAATCGATTGATAAGTTTCAAGAATTTTTTTTTTTTTTTTTGGAAAAAGTCTGAATTTGTCCCTTTACGATGATATATGATTTATATTTGTCGCTATACTTTTCGTTCAGATCCACCCTTGTTAACAAACTATTCAGAATTGCACTTAGCCCTAACATTCCTCCGATGTGACAGCCGATTCCTTTATTAATTTGTCCATCTCAACCGCCAAACTAGCAAATACCACTAAAATAATAGTCCCTAGATTCACAATAAGGAGTATTAACAACTTACCTCCAAGCTCTCTTTCCTCAACCGCGTTAACAACGCACCTGTCAAACTCAACACCAACATTGGATACCTCGAATCAGTAATTCATATTCTTCAGCGCCCACTTATAATATCCGTCTCACGAGTCTGCAAACTTATTTCAATATCCTCAAAAATACCATAACAGAATCTATTCGAGTTTGCTTCAAAACAAACTCCTACTCAACAAAAATAAAACAAAAAAATGATAGAACCCCATAAATTTGTTCATAAAACTCGAACCCTCCATTTCTCAATTGAAGAACTTATGGTGAAAATTTCAAAATCCGGTATGGTGTGTTCATGGGCGGCTCAAGCACATATATGACCTAAAGTCAAAATTTACTGTGAGGCCTAAATATTTTGTAAAAAAAAAAAAAAGTTATGACTTTTTTCTTTTTGCACTCTATTTTTTTAGTTTTTTGAGATTCAAATTTGTTAATAACTTTTTATAATCAATTTCCTCTAACAATTTCTTTTCAATTGATAATATAGCCAACTTATTTAATTTTCTTGAGACGTTGTTGATCTTAAATAAGATTTTATCAATTATAATTTTTAAAAACTTATTTTCTTTGAGACAACTATTATAAAAAAACTATACTTTTGTACCAAAAGTACTAAATATTAATTTTCTATAAATCGTGAATCAAACACTGACTTACTGACTTTTGGATTTGAGTGAAGAACAAGTTTGGGTAGACGACATGTTGGGATAGCACGCACAACCGAATACACGAAGGTGATCATATGTTGGATGGCAAAGGTAGAGGGCAAATGCAGGTGTTTGGAAGTGTAGTCTCTTTGTAGGAAGGATATTGTGAAGATAGGCGGCTGTGTGAAGTGCTTCTACCCAAAAGGTGGATGGAAGACGAGCATGAACAAGGAGTGCCCGGATAATGTTTGGGGGCATGGAAAACGAAACACGAGGCCATTAAGAGCAGCAAATTTTTTGAATTCATTGTTATCGAATTCCCCCCCGAGGTCACATTGAAAAGTTTTAATGATCGAGTTGAATTGGGTTTGGATTAGTTTATGAAATTTTGAGAAAGTGGAAAAGGTTTCAGATTTATATTTTACTGGATACACCCAAACATAATGTGTGAAATTGTCAAGAAGAACCATATAATATTTATATCCCGAATTACTCAAAACTGGTGACGTCCACAGATCACAATGAATAATATCAAACGGTTTAATTGTACTAGAAACAGAATCAACAAAAGGTAACCGTTTACTGTTGGAAACTTGACAGGAGTGACAAGCTAGATGTTCAACCTTACATTTATGAATAAAATAACGACTAAGGTAATTTAGCACATTCGCTCCGGGATGTCCAAGACGATCGTGCCATGGTGTGGATGTTGATGACATGAGAGAGAATGCGGGCGGAGTGAGTGGATAAAGATCCCCATTGCTATTATGTCGGGAAAGGAGGTGTCCATCCTTGAGGTCCTTTAAAGAAAACCCAAAAGGGTCAAATTCAATGGAAACTTGATTATCAATTGTAAATTTACGAACTGATAATAAATCTTTAATGACATGTGGGGAGTGCATAATTTGATTTAATTGGTAGGTTTTGTTGGGAAGTTTGTAAAAGCCATTACCGGAACCACTAATAGATAAACGTTGACCATTACCGACAAAAATAGGACTTATAGGTAATAAACATGGAGTGATTAATTTACCTGAATCCGATGTGATGTGTGAGGATGCACCGGTGTCCATGTACCACTGTAGGTCAGTGTAATTCAGATTCAAATTTGTGAGAGCTGTGCCGATATCACTTGGGTTGAGAGCGTTATTTCCTGTTGGGCCGAAACCTGGTGGTGCTGAAAAATTATTCTGGGTTGCAACATGGGCCTGAAATGGTTGAGAGGGATATGGGCTGGGTGGTAGTCCATTTTTGAATATAATTGTTTGGAGGCCCATTTTGTGTAAGTTGTGGGTAATAAGAAAACCTAGAAATCCCACCATTCAGATTAGGGGATGCTGGAAAATGGCCGCTGCTTCATCCGCTGCTCTGTCTGCCGCCGTGCTGCCTGGCGTCGCCGTGCTGCCTGGCGTCGCCGTGGTACCTGGCGTCGCGATTATTTCGGCCATCGCGGGTCGGCGGTCCCCGTCCTCTTGCTGCCTTGACTGGGTCATAATTTTTGCCTTTGTAACCATTTGGGTATGGTGAGGTGGTGTTGCGAGTTGGCGGCGGCGGTTGCGCAGTGGAGTTCAACAAGACCGCCGATCGATCGGAGCCTGGTCTGGCGCTTGTCTCTGTTGTTCGGCTTCGACCATACCTCGTGCATCATCCCAAGAGGGGCAGCTTTGATTGATGATGGCGCCGATAGTATCGTATTCAACTGGAAGACCACGCACCATTTGTATCACTAATCTGCTCTCTGTGACTGGTTGATCGAAATCAGCGAGTTGGCTTGCGATGTCTTTCAAAGTTTGACAATAGTCATCGAAGGAGGAACAAGATGACAGGGTGGTGTTGGTAAACTTTTGTTCAAGAGTTACGGCTCGAGCATGTTTGTTATTGATGAAGATGTCCTGGATTTTAAGCCAAGTTTCTCTAGCTGTGATGTCGTTGTCTAGTACACGGGCAAGCAACTCGTCCAAAATGGTACTGTAAATCCATTGTAGGATTAGCGCGTCGAGTTTCGACCACGCGGCAAAGGTAGGATCGGTTTCTTCGGGTGTTTGGTGCCATCGATGTGATCAAGTACTTTGTAGGCACGGACGTGTAGCTTGAATAATTTGACCCAAGAAGAGTATGAGACCTTCTTGCCATCAAGAATACAAATCTTGTTGTTATGTTGGTGACCGTATAGGCCTGATGTAGTGGTTGTTTGTCGGCAATGGGGTTGTTGTTGTTAATAGTGGCCGGTTCATCACCCATGATGAGGGGATGGGCGAATAAAAGAAAAAAATTAGGGTAGAAAGGCTCTGATTACCATGAAGGAATATGATCTTCTTTGTTGATTCTCAATGGTTTACATGATCCCTATTTATAGTGCTAGAATACAAATCAAAGACCAATAGGGATTAGTATAGGGACTAAGTCAAATCAATGGAAGATATGGAATAATAAAAGATATTCTCCTAACATAACAGATACTCTCCTAATATAAAATATAATCTCCTAATATAAAATATATTCTCCTAATATAAAAGATATTCTCCTAATAGAGGAATGGCTACAATTATAAATTTATTAGTATTGAACTGAAGTCGCAATAATCAATAAGCTCACGAAGTTTACTAGCAAAATTAGCTAAGTTCTGGTTGGTGGAACTGTATTTTCTAAAAGTTGAAGGCAATAAATTTTATTTGTACTTGACATAAAAGAAAAAATCAGAAAAATAAAATTTAACTCAAATAATAAAACCCTATATCAAAATTATTCAAAGTTGCAAGTTCAAAACTATGTTTTCTTAAATATAAAAGGACTAAAAACAAATTTATATATATATATATATATATATATATATATATATATATATACAAACTCGCTACAGGAATGCTTCGATGGAGCTATAGGGAAGAAGATTACTGAGGACTTAAACCCTGTCAAGTTCTAAGTTTTTCCAGTAAACTCTAAACCACGGTCTTGCCTGCTAAACCCTTTCACAACGCCTATCTTTGGCTTAAAAATGAGTTCTGCTAAGACCACCGATTATGCTGCCATAACCAGAGCTTACTATCTAAACTTAAAACTGCCTGGGTTTAACCTTTAACCTAAGCCTCATCGGAAGGATGCAGTATTGAAATTAATACTAAAGCATGCTGCAGAATAGCTCAAGATTCCTAAGTTTAACACTTAAGTATTTAGCCTATAATTTAGGCTAAATATCCAATCAAAAATAAAAATTAAATGAAAGAAAAAAATATACCTGAGACTGCCGGTTGTGGCCAATAAGCCTTTTAATTTTTATTAATATACAACTTGATTTACAGAGAGAGTGTTTACAAGTGAGAGAGAGAGACTACCGAATGTCTAAAGAAAAGCCTACTCTATTCTGAAACTTATGATCCTTATATAATGGATCTTGAAAAGAAGAAAACAAAAAATGGCCGACAAAATAATTACAAGTGTGGCCAACAAAGAAAAAGAAAAAGTAAAAACGACAATTTATTTTATAAAAGTAGATTTGATTCCATACACTATATAATGGTGGAGTCTTCTGCTTTATAAAGCTAATTTGTTTTATTACCCCAATAATTCTGCAATGGGACCTTCAATCTTTATCAAACAACTGTTTTGCTTTCGTCATTTTTAGAGGAAGATGCTTCCGCTTTATCCGTGATCTTCTTCAGAAATTCTTCAATTTCTTCAATATTAATCTGTTCTGATTGAATTTCTTGGGACTCTCCAGCAAGCCAGATGTCTTCATCTGTGGTATTACCAACTGATGTCATTGACACATCATCTGAAAATTCCGTATCAAAGTTTCTTGCTAAATCTCTTCTGATTTCTTCAAAGTAAGAAACTAGAATTTATTTCTTCGAAACTACACCCTTTTTCATTTGCAATTTTCTGGTCAAGTGCTTGAAAGGGCTGCTTTCTTCAGTATTACTGCTGCTGTTACTTTTCGAACTATAATTCTTGAGTGCTTTATGAATCAAGCGTTTCCTGGCCATGGACCTTTCCTTCGTTATTTTTCTGAAGCATCTTACTCCAGAACTTTGTATAAAAAATTCTATTTATATAGGGAAACCCCTTGCTAGTATAACTAACTTCAATGTCTCATTTCATTATCCATGGGATAGAGAATTCTATAAAAGAAAATGCATCAGGGCCATTCCTTCGAAGAATATATTATCCTTCTGTAAAACTATTAATTTGTGTGATAATTCTACCCACTGAGTATATAAATTCTTAAAAATTTATAGTAAATGTCCTTACAAATGATGGTTTATTAGAACTCCTTAGAGTCATTAAGGACCCTGAACTAAGATCCCAGATTATAGATAAGATAGATCTCATTAAGGATAATAGTCTTAAGGATTCTGAAGAACAAAGAATTCCTTCCCAAAAAGGTCCTTATACAATTTCTGATATTAAGAAGATTTTAAGAGAAAAATTCCAGGTCATTGATAGGCCAACCACTATTCAAGACTTGATGGAGGAGATTAATAATCTCAAGAATGAAGTCTCGAATTTAAAGGCTTCTAATATAGCCTTAGATAAGAGGATTATTAAGTTAGAAAATCCTCAGGTTACCTCAAAATTAGAATTCAGTACTGATATCACTGAATTAGAATTAGGTCCTAGTACTTCTAATAAAGAAGTAAGAGATGATTTTTTAGGAACTGTTAATTTTCCTGATAATGAGTTCTTGCAGAAATTACAGTTCTTTACTACTCAGATTCCTCATAAAGGTAACGCTTTTGATTGATTATAATTTCAAAAAAGAGTTTGTTGCATTATTTGATAGTGGTGCAGATTTAAATTGTATAAAAGAAAGAATAATACCTTCTAGATATTTTCATAAAACCACTCATAGATTAAAGAATGATAGTGGTCAGCATATGGGTATTACTTATAAATAACCTAAAGCTTTTATTTGTAAGAATAATATTTGTATTCCTGAAAATTTTATTTTAATAAAAGATATTCATCAAGATATAATATTAGGTGTGCTATTTTTTAATAAAATTATGCCTTTTACTAACTGGGATTCTAGTAGCTTTACAGGTACATAAAATGGAAAACTGATTACCTTTGAGTTCATAACTCAACCAATTCAAAGATTTTTGAATGAAATTATTTCTAATAACATTACTGCAAAAAATAAGCAGATTGATTTTCTTAAAAATGAAATTTGCAGTCTTACTATTGAGAAGGATTTAAAAGCTCCAAAGTTAATAGAAAAATTTGATTTGTTAAAAAATCAGTTTTCTTTACAAATTTGTGGAGACCATCCAAATCAATTTTGGAACAGAAAACGTCATATTGTAAGTCTTCCTTATGAAGAAGGATTTTCAGAGGGTACTATCCCAACTAAAGCAAGGCCATGCCAGATGAATTCCGAATATTTGAAGTTGTGCAAAAAGGAAATTGATTCTCTAATAGAGAAAGGTTTAATAAAACCTTCAAAGTCCAAATGGTCTTGCACTGCTTTCTATGTTAATAAACATGCAGAATAGGAATGTGGTGTTCCTAGACTCGTTATAAACTATAAGCCCCTTACTAAGGCGCTAAAATGGATTAGATGTCCTATTCCTAATAAAAAGGATTTATTGGATAGATTACATGATGCGATTATATTCTCAAAGTTTGATTTAAAATCAGGCTATTGGCAGATTCAGATAGCTGAATCAGATAGATATAAAACAACTTTTAATGTCCCAATGGGTCAATAGGAGTGGAATGTTATGCCATTTGGTTTGAAGAATGCTCCTTCTGAATTTCAGAAGATTATGGATGATATCTTTATTTCTTATACTAATTTCATAATAGTTTATATAGATGATATTTTGGTATTTTCAAAAAATAATGAAAGTCATTTTCGGCACTTAAAAATATTTAGAAAGGTTATTATAAAAAATGGTTTAGTTATTTCCAAGTCAAAGATGAATCTTTTTCAGACTAATATTAGATTTTTAGGTCATAATATTGGAAAAGGGAAAATAATCCCTATTAATCGTAGTATCAAATTTGCTTCTAAATCTCCTGATATTGTAACTGACAAAACTCAATTGCAGAGATTTTTTGGCAGTCGTAATTATATTTCTCCTTTTATAAAGGATTTAGCTAAAAATACTGCTATTCTTTATGATAGACTCAAGAAGAACCCAAAACCTTGGACTAATAGTCATACAAATGTTGTTCATATTATAAAACAAAAGGTTAATAACCTTCCTTGCTTAACACTTGCTAATCCAAATTGAGAAACAATTGTTGAAACGGATGCTTCTGATATAGGTTTGGCGGTATACTCAAACAAATATCTTTTGATAATAAACAAGAATATCTTATTCGGTTCTATTCTGGGAAATGGAATAATTCTCAGAAAAATTACGCAACTGTAGCTAAAGAAATTCTTGCTATAGTTAAGTGCGTTTTAAAATTCCAAACCCGATTTTCTTACTAGAGAATATTTGAATTCATAATTCTTTGTGTTTTATTTTTCAGATGAGACCACAATATACACCCCCTCGGGGAAGGGGAAGAGGTAGAGGCAATGGCAGAAGTAATATCCTTGCCCAAATCAGAAATCAAAAATTAATAGCTGCTAATATAGCAGTAATACTGAAGAAATGTGACGACTCGGCCAGTCGTCCCATGAGTTACCGCGCCGTTTCCCCCATTTCCTCTTCATTATGCTTCGTTATCCGTGTTTTATGTGATCAAGTTGAGTAGTTTGCATTAGGAGTGAGATTGGCAAGAAATGAGACACTTAGTCTCTTTTAAGAAGGTTTAAGCTGGAAAAGTCAACAGGATGTTGACTTATGAGTTAGAGGGCTCGGATGTGAGTTCTGATGGTTCGGTTAGCTTCGGGAGGTGATTTATGACTTAGGAGTTTGATCGGAATTGGTTTTGGAGGTCCGGTGTAGAATTAAGCTTGAATTGGTGGAGTAGTATTTTGGCGATTTCCGGTTGTTAGGCGAGATTTTGATCCGAGGGTCGGAATGGAATTCCGAGAGTTGCTATAGCTTCGTATAGTGATTTCGGACTTAGGCGTATGTCCGGATTTGAAATTGGAAGTCTGTAGGACAATTCAACGCATTTTGCCGAATGTTGGACAATAGAAGATTTTTGGAAAGTTTGACCGAGGAGTTGACTTTTTGATATCGGGGTCGGAATCCACTTCTAAAAATCTTCATTGGTCCGTTATGTTATTTATGACTTGTGTGCAAAATTTGAGGTCAATCGGACTCGATTTGATAGGTTTCGGCATCAAATGTAGAAGTTGGAATTTGTTAGTTTCATTAGGCTTGAATTGGGGTATGATTCGTGTATTTAGCTTTGTTTGATGTGATTTGAGGCCTCGACTAAGTCCATATGATGTTTTAAGATTTGTTGATATATTTGGTTGAAGTCCCGAGGGCCTCGAATTGATTTGGATGGTTGATGGAGTTTAACTTGGGCATTTCAAGAATGTGTCGATGTCGTCTCTTCAAGAATAAGTTGTATCATATTATGAAAATGGGCTCCAAATTCAGTTTTAATTGAAGCATTAGATCCGTATCGAAATTTCGGAGTCATAGCAAAAAGAATCGTCCAATTCGGACATCGTATGAGTAAGTTATGCCTATTTCTGTGTCCGGAAAAAATCGCCAGCACCCAGGGTAGCTACTGGAACCAGTGCCACAGGCAGCGCCCAGCGCCACCTTTGGCGCCCGAGGCAGAAAAACACTATAAAACGGGGGTTTTGGTCATTTTTGACAAAAATAGAGTTGGGGGAGCTCGGTTTGGGCGATTTTTAGAGGGGTTTCCACAAATTTGAATGAGGTAAGTGTTCTTTATCATAAATCCTTTATAGATCATGATTCCATACTCATTTACATCATGAATCCATGAATTTATGGAAGAAAAATCAGATTTTTGCCAAATCTTCCATGAATGAAAATTTAAGATTTGAAAGCCAATCCGATGTCGGAATTTGATAGTTTTTGTATGGTTGAACTCGTTGGGAGATAAGGAACCAGTTGATGTGAAAATTTCTAAACTTTGAGAAGTGGGCCCGGGGCTCGGGTTTTGCTAATTTCGGGATTTCTTGGTATTTTCGGTTGTTTTTGCTTGGGCTTTGTTCCCTCAACATATTGTGATGTAGTTGTTCTGAATTTTGATAGATTCGACGTACGTGGAGGCCAATTCGAAGGGCAAAGGCGTCGTGGGCTAGAAATTTAGCCGGTTTGAGGTGAGTAGTGATTATAAATGATGTTCTGAGGGTTTGAAACCCCGGATTTGCACATCGTAGTACTATATTGAGGTGAGGCACACGCTCGATGATGAGCGTGGGGTCATTTACTACTAGGGATTGTGACTTGGTCCGTCCCGATTGATGATTTTACTACGCAATTGATTGAAACTTACTTGTTACCATCTTGTTTGGGGTTGATTGCCATATTTGGGTTTCGTGCCAATTGTTTGAACCCTCCGGGGACTTTTATCACTATTTCCTCACTATTTGTACTAATTACTTGAACTCAGTCATGTTGTTTCCACTATTTTACAACTCAACCACTTTTTACTCAGTTTTGAGATTTACACAATATTTTAAATGATGTTTTGGGCTGAGAACTACTGTTTTACTATGCCCGAGGGGCTTGTAATGATTTTCTGACTGAGTGCGGCGGAGGGCCAGATGTGAGGTTTTACTGAGTGATATGAGGCCGAGGGCCTGAGATACTTTATGTGCCACGAGGTGGCTTCTGATTGATATGAGGCCGAGGGCCTGAGTTACTCTATGTGCCACGAGGTGACTTGATATAGCGCTTGGGCCGTAAGGGGCCCCTCCTGGAGTCTGTACACCCCAAGTGAGCGCAGGGTACCCAGAGATATTACAGTTGGTAACAATGACAACTGTAGGTTACAATTGGTAACAGTGACAACTGGTAACTAGAGATATTACAGTTGGTAATAATGACAACTGGTAACCAGAGCTGGGGAGATTTTACTGTTTTAAATGATACTGAGCCCAGGGATGTTACAGTTGGTAACAATGGCAACTGGTAACCAGAGCTGGGAAGATTTTTAAATGATTTCTTATTGATTTACTGTTTTCAAATAATGGTTTACTGCTTCATTATGCATTGCCTTGTGCTTTACGTGCTTCCTTACTTTCAGTCATTATTTATATGCATTACTCACTGAGTTGGAAGTACTCACATTACTCCCTGCACCATGTGTGCAGATTCAGGAATTATTGATTCCGCTCCGAGGCATTGACTACGACTGTCAGAGCGGTGATTCAGAGACTACGAGGTAGTTGTTGGCGTCCGCAGCCCCGTATCTCTTTTATTTGTTGTTTCCACTTTCTTCAAATAATTGTGCCAGAGATATTGTAATAGTAATCTTGTTATTAGGATTTTATTAGTTGCTCATGACGTTGTGACACCCCGGTTTGGGCTGTTGTTGGGATGGTTCACTATGCTTTTCCGCAAATGACTGCTATTAAACTGTGTTGTGTTGTTCTCTTGTTAAATTAACTGCTTAAAATGAATTATGGTTCGAATTGGCTGGCCTTGTGTTCACGAGAGGAGCCATCACGGCCGGGTTTGGGATTCGGGTCGTGATAGCTTTGTATCAGAGCCTAGGTTACATAGGTATCACGAGTCATGAGCAGGTTTAGTAGAGTCTCGCGGATCGGTACGGAGACGTCTGTACTTATCTTCGAGAGGCTGCAGAACCTTTTTAGGAAAACTTCATATTCTTGGTATCCTTATCGTGCAGTTTGATTCTATTGAGGCTTAAGCCTTTATTTCCTTCCTACTCAATCTTATGCGGCGCGAAGCACTTGTTATCAATGTGATGCGGTGACGTCGTCCTAGTTTGAACGCATTATGGTTCGTCGGTGTTACGGTCTTCTTGGATTTTGCCTTCGGGCATGGTGCTATAAAATGGTGCCCGAGGGGTGGTTGCCAGGGATAGCTGTGTGCAGCGGTTCAAAAATCGAATTAGTATTTCTAATGTGGATGGCTCAAGAAAGATGATCTTCGAAGAGGCTTAAAGTCGGTAACATTTTATTGGTTCGGGTGCTACAGAGATGGATTTCGATTTGATATAACACATGAGCAGCGAAGTATGAGGAACGACATGGCAGGAAGTGTTTCGCGGTGGTTGAAGTACTAGCAGGCCAAGTATGAGAAGCAAAGGTTGAAAAGTTGCTTAAAGGAGATGGTTTAACCGAAATAAGAGTGACAAATTAGCATATGGATTCTGCGGTAGGATAGCCGCGTGCCTTGAGAAAGTGTAGAACGGTTTGGGAATCATGATGGAAGGTGATTTGGCCTATGTATTTTATTTGGAGTGATGGTTGTCGTACGAAGAAAGATCGAACATGGCAGAAAGGAGTTTTTTTGAAATGAGAGGGGTGTGAAGATCTTATTATCGTTTCAGGTGCAATATGACTTGAGTTCGTAAAGTATTGTTGAACTTTCAGTTGATGTCAATAGGGAAGGAGCAGACTTATACAGCTGGTGGGCGAGCATGAGCTCAGGAGAATTTGCTGATTTCGGGGTAGTTATACCCAGTGCAGCATCGTTAGAAGATGTCGGTAAGGAATTCCACAGGTGGGTTATCTCCTGTGAGAAGGTTAGCGGTGGCATGATGTTGATGAAGCTTTTGCGAGGTATATTACTTGCTACCCAGTAAGAGGTCGAGTGTGTGACTATGACTTGTGATCCAGGATGTTCATGAAATGCTTAACAAAGACTTTGAGAAGTCTGTCGGGTTAATGGTGCGAGATCATGGTAATTAAGGAGAAGGAATCGTCGTGGCCTCTACATTATGTGACGGTGGCTTAGAGCTAAGTAGGGGGAGCCCCACCATTTACAATTGGATTGCGTGGTTGTCTGCTTGTGCAATTTCTGGTTATCGGTACGTTGGCGGAGTATTTATGACTAAGAAAAGGAAATATTAGGGGTAATTCAGCAAAGAACTAGATGGGCGTGTGTTATATTCGGCGTTATCGATGCATGTTCAGGTTTTTGGGAAGACTCGTAGCTTATGTTTTTGTGGACGTGATGTACATGAAAAAGAGCGAAGTCGGTTGCTTCTTCGAGAGGTTGTCATGTGCTAGTAGAGCGTTGGAGTTTGTTATCTTCGAGACTAGGTCAAAGTAATTGACTCTCGATAACGGTCCTAATGGATTCAAGAATTAAAGTGCAGTGCCTAAGGATTTCGGGTCCGATGTGTGGTTAAGGATCGAGTCTTCACAGTGGATTGCGAACAAAACTTGGAATATTCTATGTTACCATCAGGTATATGGTGCAATATAGGAGGAAAGGAAGAAATAGCTTCGGATTCGCAGAAGGTCTTGCAGAATGGGTGTACCAGTCTGAGATAATATTGAGCACATAAGGAGGGTATGAGATGGTTCATGAGTATTGAGACGATGTGGTCTCGCTATTCGGGTCACTCGAGGTGAGTGGCAATTGATTTCGTTATGTTGTGAATGGAGCAATTATATTTCTAAGTCAGGTCAAGAGTAATTTGAAAGAAGTTGGATCGGGTTGCACGGCGCAATGGTATCATGTGTGGATTGGGTTGCATGCCGCAACAGTGTTATGTTGAGTACGGTCCCCTATATCTATTCCTGTGTATTTTGTTTCTCATCCTCTGAGAAGGGTTCGTACATCTGTTCGACCATTTTATTCGCTACGCATGCTGGATAATTCTTTTCCAGAGTTCGTTCCTCTTTATGTGGCATGTTCAAATTGTAGCTTGTCGGCGCATTGATGGCGCCATATGAGATCTGGGTTAGTGTTTGAGGCGGCTTATTGCATGAGCAGCTTGCACCGGGTGAGACGAGATTATTGGAGCTGAAATCTGTGCAATCAGAAATATATAAGGCACATTAAAAGGAAATCTCGTTATTCAGTTCAGAATGAGGTAATGGTTCTTGACAGGATGAGAGACTCCATGAATTATTGATTCGGTAGGTGGCTACGAGTTTCTACACGTCTCTTTCGTCGTGGCAGTATTGCGAGATTTGGAACAGTATTCATATGCGTCATGAGATGTGTTCCGGGCACCAGATTCCTGAAATTTCAGATTTATGGTCGGAGGATGTTATTATTGGCAATCGACTTATATGGTGAGTTTGTGAATTTGCACTCTACTACTGTGTTTATCCCTGTTGGGAGATTTTGATGGTCTTAGCCTTGTCTATCATTTTTGTTTTGTACACTATTGAGGGCTATGAGTCCAAAAGTGACTTTCTGTTACTCACTACAGTGGGTTTTGATGTAATTTCGGGATAATTGATTAAAGCTTTATGAATTATATGCCCTACCGGTATGGGAGTTCATTATGTGCCGTGATTTCGATTAAAGAAAAATATTTTTAAAGGAGAAATGGATAGATTTCGGTTTGCACGAGTGCATATTACTTGTGATTCAGAGTTGAGGACGAGATCCTCGCATTTTTATTATGATGTGAAAAACTTAAACTGGGCTATGAGCCGCAATGGAAGTTATATAAGGACGAGATCATTGTGATGAAAATTTATGTGTTTTAAATTCTCCCGCTATTAAATTAAATTTGTACTATAGTACTGATAGGGAGCCATGCCTGTTAGGCCTATTTGATAATTCTTCTATGTGTTTTTGTGTGTATTTTGCCATATTTGTGCTGTAATTATTGAGTTTTATCTACAAGGGGAGTGTTCAGGTGGCGTTAAATGTGACTCGTTAATTCGAGTAAATAATTATGAGGTCTTCATGCCTTGTGAATTGCTGTCAGAGTTGTGAAAGTTTGAAATGAGGTTTTGGTTAATATGAGGTTAATTGACGATGCCGGAATTAATTATGAACAGCTATTATAACCAGAGACGTGGTTATGGGCATACATATGATGGGCGCATAAGCACGAGTTGCTACAGCCGGTTGAGACTAACGCGCTGTGTTGAACTAATTGGGCTGTGAGAAATTTGGCTTTGAAGTTTATAAATGTGGATAAAAGAGATAATCTTCAATTGAGAAGGTGTTGTCGGATCCATGTTAAATTTATAGTGACGTAGAATTGCCCGCAAGTGTGTGTAATAATACACATAGAAATTTAATGTCCTCGAGATAGTCCTTAGCACGTTCGAGGACGAACGTATATTTAAGTGGGTGGGAGAATGTGACGACCCGGCCAGTCGTCACATTCTCCCCCATTTCTGCTTCATTATGCTTCGTTATCCATGTTTTATGTGATCAAGTTGAGTAGTTTGTGTTAGGAGTGAGTTTGGCAAGAAATGAGACACTTAGTCTCTTTTAAGAAGGTTTAAGATGGAAAAGTCAATGGGATGTTGACTTATGAGTTAGAGGGCTCGGATGTGAGTTCCGATGGTTCGGTTAGCTTCAGGAGGTGATTTATGACTTAGGAGTGTGATCGGAATTGGTTTTGGAGGTCCGGTGTAGAATTAAGCTTGAATTGGTGGAGTAGTATTTTGGCGATTTCCGGTTGTTAGGCGAGATTTTGATCCGAGGGTCGGAATGGAATTCCGAGAGTTGCTATAGCTTTGTATGGTGATTTTGGACTTAGGCGTATGTCCGGATTTGAAATTGGAAGTCTGTAGGACAATTCAACACATTTTGCCGAATGTTGGACAATAGAAGATTTTTGGAAAGTTTGACCGAGGAGTTGACTTTTTGATATCGGGGTCGGAATCTAAATCTGAAAATCTTCATAGGCCCGTTATGTTATTTATGACTTGAGTGCAAAATTTGAGGTCAATCGGACTCGATTTGATAGGTTTCGGCATCGAATGTAGAAGTTAGAATTTGTTAGTTTCATTAGGCTTGAATTGGGGTATGATTCGTGTATTTAGCGTTTTTTGATGTGATTTGAGGCCTCGACTAAGTCCATATGATGTTTTAAGATTTGTTGATATATTTGGTTGAAGTCCCGAGGGCCTCGAATGGATTTTGGATGGTTGATGGAGTTTAACTTGGGCATTTCAAGAATGTGTCGATGTCGTCTCTTCAAGAATAAGTGGTATCATATTATGCAAATGGGCTCCAAATTCAGTTTTAATTGAAGCATTAGATCCGTATCAAAATATCGGAGTCATAGCAAAAAGAATCGTCCAATTCAGACATCGTATGAGAAAGTTATGCCTATTTCTGTGTCAGGGAAAATTCGCCAGCGCCCAGGGTAGCTACTGGAACCAGTGCCACAGGCAGCACCCGGCGCCACTTGTGGCGCCCGAGGCAGAAAAACACTATAAAACACGGGTTTTGGCCATTTTTGACAAAAATAGAGTTGGGGGAGCTCAGTTTGGACGATTTTTAGAGGGGTTTCCACAAATTTGAATGAGGTAATTGTTCTTTATCATAAATTCTTTATAGATCATGATTCCATACTCATTTACATCATGAATCCATGAATTTATGGAAGAAAAATCAGATTTTTACCAAATCTTTCAAGAACGAAAATTTAAGATTTGAAAGCCAACCCGATGTCGGAATTTGATAATTTTTGTATGGTTGAACTCGTTGGGAGATAAGGAACCTGTTGATGTAAAAATTTCTGAACTTTGAGAAGTGGGCCCGGGGCTCGAGTTTTGCTAATTTCGGGATTTCTTGGTATTTTCGGTTGTTTTAGCTTGGGCTTTGTTCCCTCAACATATTGTGACGTAATTATCTGAATTTGGATAGATTCGACGCACGTGGAGGCCAATTCGAAGGGCAAAGGCGTCGTGGGCTAGAAATTTAGCCGGTTTGAGGTGAGTAGTGATTGTAAATGATGTTCTGAGGGTTTGAAACCCCGGATTTGCACATTGTAGTGCTATATTGAGGTGAGGCACACGCTCGATGATGAGCATGGGGTTGTTTACTACTGGGGATTGTGACTTGGTCCGTCCCGATTGATGATTTTACTACGCAATTGATTGAAACTTACTTGTTACCATCTTGTTTGGGGCTGATTGTCATATTTGGGCTTTGTGCCAATTGTTTGAACGCTCCGGGGATTTTTATCACTATTTCCTCACTATTTGTACTTATTACTTGAACTCAGTGATGTTGTTTCCACTGTTTTACATCTCAGCCACTTTTTACTCAGTTTTGAGATTTACACAATATTTTAAATGATGTTTTGGGCTGAGAACTACTATTTTACTATGCCCGAGGGGCTTGTGATGATTTTCTGACTGAGTGCGGTCGAGGGCCAGATGTGAGGTTTTACTGAGTGATATGAGGCCGAGGGCTTGAGATACTTTATGTGCCACGAGGTGGCTTGTGATTGATATGAGGTCGAGGGCCTGAGATACTCTATGTGCCACGAGGTGGCTTGATATAGCGCTTGGGCCGTAAGGGGCCCCTCCCGGAGTCTATACACCCCCAGCGAGCGCAGGATACCCAGAGATATTACAGTTGGTAACAATGACAACTGTAGGTTACAGTTGGTAACAATGACAACTAGTAACCAGAGTTTATTTCAGTTGGTAACAATGACAACTGTAGGTTACAGTTGGTAACAATGACAACTGGTAACCAGATATATTACAGTTGGTAACAATGACAACTGTAGGTTACAGTTGGTAACAATGACAACTGGTAACCAGAGCTGGGGAGATTTTACTGTTTTAAATGATACTGAGCCCAGGGATGTTACAGTTGGTAACAATGGCAACCGGTAACCAGAGCTGGGAATATTTTAAAATGATTTCTTATTGATTTACTATTTTCAAATAATGGTTTACTGCTTCATTATGCATTACCTTGTGCTTTACGTGTTTCCTTACTTTCAGTCATTATTTATATACATTACTCACTGAGTTGGAAGTACTCACATTATTCCCTGCACCATGTGTGCAGATTCAGGCGTTATTGATTCCGCTCCGAGGCATTGACTACGACTGTTAGAGCGGTGATTCAGAGACTACGAGGTAGCTGTTGGCGTCCGCAACCCCGTATCTCTTTTATTTGTTGTTTCCACTTTTTTCAAACAATTGTGCCAGAGATATTGTAATAGTAATCTTGTTATTAGGATTTCATTAGTTGCTCATGACATTGTGACACCCCGGTTTGGGCTGTTGTTGGGATGGTTCACTATGTTTTTCCGCAAATGACTGCTATTAAACTGTGTTGTGTTGTTCTCTTGTTAAATTAACTGCTTAAAATGAGTTATGGTTCGAATTGGCTGGCCTTATCTTCATGAGAGGCGCCATCACGACCGGGTTTGGGATTCGAGTCGTGACAAGAAAGCAGCCCTTTCAAGCACTTAACCAGAAAATTACAAATGAAAAAGGGTGCAGTTTTGAAGAAAGAAAATCTAGCTTCTTACTTCGAAGAAATCAGAAGAGATTTAGCATGAAACTTTGATATAGAAGTTTCAGATGATGTGTCAATGGCATGAGTTGGTAATACCACAGATGAAGACATCTGCCTTGCTGGAGAGTCCCAAGGGAAGACTATTATCACTACCCTTTTTATAAACAATTTCGAAATTAAAAGGGGCTAATAGAGCTTGCCACCTTGCAAACATTTGTTTTGAAACATTATGCTTGAAATTTTTATTAAAGATAAATCTAGCAGCTTGAAAATCAGATTTTATTAAAAACTTTTGATTTATATAAATCAATTTGGAATTTTAAAGCGCACTTAACTATAGCAAGAATTTCTTTAGCTATAGTTGCGTAATTTTTCTGAGAATTACTCTATTTCCCAGAATAGAACTGAATAAGATATTCTTGTTTATTATCAAAAGATATTTGTTTGAGTATACCGCCAAAACCTATACCAGAAGCATCCGTTTCAAAAATTATTTTCCAATTTGGATTAGCAAGTGTTAAGCAAGGACGGTTATTAACATTTTGTTTTATAATACGAACAGCATGTGTATGACTATTAGTCCAAGGTTTTGGGTTCTTCTTGAGTCTATCATAAAGAATAGCAGTATTTTTAGCTAAATCCTTTATAAAAGGATAAATATAATTACGACTGCACAAAAATCTCTGCAATTGAGTTTTGTCAGTTATAATATCAGGAAATTTAGAAGCAAATTTGATACTACGATTAATAGGGATTATTTTTCCTTTTTCAATATTATGACCTAAAAATCTAATATTAGTCTGAAAAGGATTCATCTTTGACTTAGAAATAACTAAACCAATTTTTATAATAACCTTTCTAAATATTTCTAAGTATCGAAAATGACTTTCAATATTTTTTGAAAATACCAAAATGTCATCTATATAAACTATTATGAAATTAGTATAAGAAATAAAGATATCATCCATAATCTTTTGAAATTCAGAAAGAGCATTCTTCAAACCAAATGGCATAACATTCCACTCATATTGACTCATTGGGACATTAAAAGTGGTTTTATATCTATCTGATTCAGCTATTTGAATCTGCCAATTGCCTGATTTAAATCAAACTTTGAGAATATAATTGCATCATGTAATCTATCCAATAAATCCTTTTTATTAGGAATATGACATCTAATCCATTTTAGCGCCTTATTAAGGGGCTTATAGTTTATAACGAGTCTAGGAATGCCATATTCCTATTCTGCATGTTTATTAACATAGAAAGCAGTGCAAGACCATTTGGACTTTGAAAGTTTTATTAAACCTTTCTCTATTAGAGAATCAATTTCCTTTTTGCACAACTCCAAATCTTCGGAATTCATCTGGCATGGCCTTGCTTTAGTTGGGATAGTACCCTCTGAAAATCCTTCTTCATAAGGAAGACTTAGAATATGACGTTTTCTGTTCCAAAATTAATTTGGATGGTCTTCACAAATTTGTAAAGAAAACTGATTTTTTAACAAATCAATTTTTTCTATTAACTTTGGAGCTTTTAAATGCTCAATAGTAAGACTGTAAATTTCATTTTTGAGAAAATCAATCTGCTTATTTTTTGCAGTAATGTTATTAGAAATAATTTCATTCAAAAATCTTTGAATTGGTTGAGTTATGAACTCAAAGGTAATCAGTTTTCCATTTTATGTACCTGTAAAGCTACTAGAATCCCAGTTAGTAAAAGGCATAATTTTATTAAAAAATAGCACACCTAATATTATATCTTGATGAATATCTTTTATTAAAATAAAATTTTCAGGAATACAAATATTATTCTTACAAATAAAAGCTTTAGGTTATTTATAAGTAATACCCATATGCTGACCACTATCATTCTTTAATCTATGAGTGGTTTTATGAAAATATCTAGAAGGTATTATTCTTTCTTTTATACAATTTAAATCTGCACCACTATCAAATAATGCAACAAACTCTTTTTTAAAATTATAATCAATCAAAAGTGTTACCTTTATGAGGAATTCCTGAGTAGTAAAGAACTGTAATTTCTGCAAGAACTCATTATCAAGAAAATTAACAATTCCTAAAAAATCATCTCTTACTTCTTTATTTAGAAGTACTAGGACCTAATTCTAATTCAGTGATATCAGTACTGAATTCTAAATTTGGGGTAACATGAGGATTTTCTAACTTAATAATCCTCTTATATAAGGCTATATTAGAAGCCTTTAAATTCGAGACTTCATTCTTGAGATTATTAATCTCCTCCTTCAAGTATTGAATAGTGGTTGGCCTATCAATGGCCTGGATTTTTCTCTTAAAATCTTCTTAATATCAGAAATTGTATAAGGACCTTTTTGGGAAGGAATTCTTTTTTCTTCAGAATCCTTAGGACTATTATTCTTAATGGGATCTATCTTATCTATAATCTGGGATCTTAGTTCAGGATCCTTAATGACTCTAAGGAGTTGTAATAAAACATCATTTGTAAGGACATTTATATCTAAAAAAAATCTTTAAACTGAGAATAAATAATATAAAACTCATCTTCTGTATTGTTATTACAACACCCACCTTGCTTCTGCTTAAAAGGTCCACACTCTGATTCTGATGAAGAATAGTATTCTTCATTTTGTAACACTTTCAAATCTTCATCAGTTGAATATTCTGTGTCACTTCTTATTGAGGAATTATCCCTTGAAGAATTCAAAAGGATCTTATATAACAACTCCTTAACACTCTCATCTAGGTCAAGCTTCTTAATCTTATCCTTAACCTTATAATCTTTGGCATAGTGGCCTATTCTACCACATTTGTAGCACACATCAGGTTTAATGGATTTAATAAAATCCTTTCTCTTCTTATAACTATGTCTTCTCTTTTCTATCTTCTCCCTTCTTTTTTCGGGATTTATTCTTTTTTCTTTTGTACCTATAAGGCTCTTTCTGGTCTTTCTTCTTCCTATGAGGTTTCTTAATTTTGGGGATATCTATGGCAAATTGCTCAGAACTCTCCTAATTGCTGTCTTTCATTTAGATGGTGTTTCTTAATCTCTTGGTTTAGCTTAATCTCATTACAAAGAGCTAAACCTTCCTGAGTGCATACACTAATTAACTTACCATAAGTATAACTATTATAATCTACACTCATAGCAGTACCTCTAAGGGTCTTTCTAATTCTTTCTGCAAATAAAGTGGGAAGCCCATCTATAAACTTAGACTTCCAGTGAGTACTATTACACTTGGGTAATTCCATAACTCTGGATAAAAATACATCCTGATACCATCTAAACTCTGTAAGTGTATGATTTTGAAGCATAATCCTAATGGTCTCACTATTATCTGACCATCTACCTGAGAAATGTTCTATAATATTGAGAACTAAAAAATAGACTATGTTCTGAACATTTTGACCATTTTCTATCTTAATAGCTCCTAAGATATCTGCTCTTTGACTATTAGTCAAATAATTATCCCACCAGCCTTTCAATTGAGCAGTAAACCCAGCTATAATCATATCAGCTATAGCTTTCTCAGAATTATTATTTACATTACAGATAGTACTATACATAAACATTCTATGCACCTGGATATAAATTTGTCTATCTATAAATCCATCTATGTTCCATTCATAGATTTCCTTACCACTATAACTCTGCGAGAAATAATTGGGCTCAGGTTCTTCTAGTAAAACATCTTGAGGGGTCGGTCTATGATAATAGTACATCCTTTGTACTGGTTTCCTAGCAAACTTCTCTGAAATTTTATTGATTTCATCAGAAAGTTTTTCTTTTCTTTCTTCGCTAGATAAATTTTCTAAATTTAAAGGACTAATCCTAAATCCTTCAATTTCTTATTAAGCAGTGATGTTTGGCATAAAAGATGTAAAATTCTATGTAAATCATCTCATATTTGGCTCTTGTTTTATGAAATTCGGATGTTAATTGCTTCGATTCATGTTACTATAATGTGTTTTTATGTGTAGGAATGAGTCGGGAGCAATTGGGGGCGAAATGGGCAAGAAACGAGCCAAAACGAGATGAAAACGGACCAAGGGGCATTGGGCGCCACAGGCAGTGCCTGGCGCCACAGGCAGCGCCTGGCGCCACCTGTTGCGCTGGAGAGCTAGATCCGACTACGGGAATTCGTCCTAATCCGTCTAGGAGACTACTAATTCGACCTCAAACCCTTCCCAACTCCTATATAAACACCTCTAAACCCAACTTGGAGGGGGGGAACGTGATTTTGGAGCGAACAAAGCTACGGAACATCACAAAAACGCAATCAATCTTCAGTTCATCAACTCTATCTAGTATTTTTATTAGTTTTTCAATACTTCATATTTTGATTATTCTGAACATGAGTGGCTAATCACCCCTTGTTCTAGGGTTGTGATTAGCCATGAATATTGTGATTCGAACTTGACGATTTCGTGTTTATAATTTATGTTCATATGGTTGTTTCTTCAATTCTACGCCTAATTGCTTAATTGTTTTGGCCATCAATTAAGTTCTATCAATTATCTATGCAATGTTTGGGAAAACTACGCTTAGATTAGAGAAGAATTGAAGAAAGTATGTTCTTAACCTTTTAAGGGGGGCGGATTCGTGGTTAGGATAGGAATATACTTAATCACCATGCTTAATTAAATATCGTGTTCTTATTGCATTCTTGATAGATTAATTCCATAGGAATATAGGTGTTAATCGAATTAAGAATAGGCGAGTAGTACTTCGGAAGAAGGCTATGAGTATGTTTATCGATTAATTAGCAACCATACGTGAATTATATGAACAGAAAGTCAATTAGAACGCAATATGATTGGAAAAATAATCACAACCCTGGAATATTTGTTTTATTGATTACAAAACACGTACTTTGTTCCTTGCAATTCTTAGATATAAATTAGAATTACAATTTAGAATAACCCATCTATTAAAACTCGATTCTTGCTTGTTTAAATAGCAGTATTAGTTCGTTAGAAAGTAGTTAATTTAAGTCCCTGTGGGTACGACAACCTGGACTCATAATCCTATATTACTTGTCGATCGCGTATACTTGCATGTGCGTTAGGGAGCAACAAGTTTTTGGCGCCGTTGCTGGGGACTTAAAAATCTGCTACTTTACCAACTTCAGCTTATATTTGTTATTTATTCAAGCTGCACTAATCGGCTTACGTTGTTTGCATTTACACAGGCTCTTCTATTGAATGCGGAGAAGTAGAAGCGCAAACAACCTTCTTCCCTTTGATCCAGAAATTGAACGAACACTACACAGAGTAAGAAGGGAAGTAAAAGCCAGGACCAGAATTAACAGAGAGTTGGACATTGTTGTTCAACCACAGCCAATTGAGATGGCAGGGAACGCAGAAAGAGCAGTAATTGAAGCTGCAAGACCAAATCTTGCCAATATGACTCAGGCGATTGTCAAGCCTGAAATCACATGGCACTTTGAGTTGAAGCAATATATGGTGCAGCTAATCCAGTCTACAGGGCAGTATGTGGGACTGTCGCACGAAGACCCACAAAGACACATTCAGAACTTTTTGGAAATCACGGACACTTACAATTATCCAAATGTGTCTAAAGATTATGTGAGGTTGACATTGTTTCCCTTTTCTCTATTGGGGGAAGCAAAAGAGTGGTTGCAAAAGGAACCTGCCAACAGAATTTACACATGGGATGACTTGGCCAGAAAATTTCTGATCAAATTCATTCCAACCAAGAACACCAAGTCACTGAGAAGCCAGATTTTGGGATTTGAACAACGGGAAGGAGAGACCCTTCGACAGGCATGGGAAAGGTATAAGAAGCTGCTTAGGGACTGTTCACACCATTGCCAGATAGATGAGGTACTGGGACACATGTTCGTTGATGGGCTAGATGAAGCTTCGAAAATGAACCTTGACTCAGCTTGCGGAGGCAGTTGCATGGCCAAGCCATACAGTGAAATCCAACTCCTATTGAACATTTTCACAGCAAATGATCATAATTGGCAAGGTGATGGTGACTCGCGCAGAGCCATTAAATAGAAGGGAGTTGGGTTGATAGAATTGGATGACCTTGCAGCTATGAGAGCAGAGATGGCCAAACCGGCCAATCAGATGAACCGAATGACTATGCAACAGGTTCAACCAAGACAGCAGGTCCAACAAATGTCACTATGCTGTGAGATGTGTGGTGACAACAACACAAGTGATATGTGCCCCACCAATCTGGAATCCATATATTATGTGGAAAAACAGAACAGGGGACCCGTACATCAGAATACACAATATGGGAATTCCTACAATCCAAATTGGAGGAATCATCCCAACTTTTCATGGGGTGGTCATCAGCAGCAGCAGAATACAAGCAAACCGCAAGGAAATTATAACCAACCACAAAGGCAACCTCCACAATCAGATGATAATACGAATGAGTTATTAAAGCAGTTGGTGCAGGACAACAAGCAATTCAGAACTGAATATCAAACCCTCACCACAACAGTGAGGAATCTGGAGCGCCAGTTGGGACAGTTGGCCGGGGCTCAAAATACTCGACCAGCTGGAGCACTACCAAGCGACACTGAAGCTAACCCACGGGCAGCACTGAATGCAGTATCATTGAGGACCGGGAGACAATTAGAAGAGGTAGAATCGAAAAATAAGAAGCAGGTGACCTTCAATGAAAAACCAATCACCATCGAAGTAACAACAGAGAAAGCCAAAGAAGTTGAGAAATCGGTTGAAGAGGCAGGAGCTAAGAAACCCCCACAATTGGTTGCAAGGCCACCACCACCCTTTCCACAAAGGTTACAGAAGTTTAGAGATAATGAGGCCTACAAAAAGTTCCTTGAGATTCTAAAACAGGTACAAATCAACATTCCATTGGTGGATATTTTGCAAGAGGTGCCTAAATACGCAAAGTACATCAAGGATATTGTGACCAATAAAAGGAGATTGACTGAATTTGAAACGGTGGCACTTACTGAAGAGTGCAGTTCTAGAATTCAAGGCAAGCTACCACAAAAATTGAAGGATTCGGGCAGCTTCGCTATTCAGATTTCAATTGGGAACCATGCTGTGGGAAGAGCATTATGCATCCTCGGAGCAAGTATAAATTTGATGCCACTTTTAGTGTTCAAACAGTTGGGGTTGGGTGACCCGCGCCTGACCACGGTTATATTACAGTTGGCAGACCGCTCTTTGGCTCATCCGGAGGGTGTGATTGAAGACGTCCTAGTCCAAGTTGGCTCGTTCATATTTCCTGTAGATTTCATCATCATGGATTACGAGCTAGATCAGGACGTCCTATTTGTTTTGGGGCGTCCATTCTTAACTACCGGCCGCGCCATCATAGATGTCTGTGAAGGTAAAATGACTATGCGGGTGGGGGATCAAGAAGAAGTATTTAATGTCTATAAAGCACTCCGATTACCAACACATTATGAAGAGTTGTCCATGATTTCAGTGATGGAGAATGTCTCTACATCTTTAGTGCCGTACCTGAACCCAGCTGACCCTGTTGAACGCATAGTGATTGGGGATTTGGAAGTTAATGAAGATGAGATGATGGGGGAAATCGAGCAATTACTGAACCTATCTTGCAATTATATTCAGGGATTAAGAAAATTCGAAGAATTGGAGAGGCCTGTTACTCTGACATTTCCCAGGCCATCTATTGAGGAAGCACCAAAGCTTGAACTCAAGCCACTTCTAGCGCATTTGCGCTATGCATATTTGGGTAAGTCTGAGACATTGCCAGTGATCATATCATCCAGTCTGACCAGCACGCAAGAGGAAAAACTGCTTCGGGTCCTTCGAGAATACAAAAAGGCAATTGGGTGGACCATCGCAGATATCAAGGGAATCAGTCCCTCTTTTTGCATGCATAAAATATTTTTAGAAGAGGGACACCGCCCCAGTGTAGAGCAGCAGCGGAGACTGAATCCAATAATGAAAGAAGTGGTGAAGAAGGAGGTAATAAAATTGCTTGACGCGAGTATCATTTTTCCAATTTCTGACAGCAATTGGGTCAGCCCAGTGCAGTGTGTACCTAAAAAGGGGGGAATGACCGTTGTAGAGAACGAGAAGAATGAATTGGTTCCTACTCGTACTATCACAGGATGGAGGGTATGCATTGACTATCAAACAAAGCAACCCGAAAGGACCACTTCCCACCCCCTTTCATTGATCAAATGCTCGACAGACTAGCAGGGCATGAATACTATTGTTTTTTGGATGGCTACTCGGGGTACAATCAAATTGTCATATGCCCCGAAGATCAAGAGAAGACCACCTTCACTTGCCCTTATGGCACATTCGCCTTCAAGCGAATGCCATTCGGCCTATGCAACGCACCTGCAATATTCCAAATATGCATGATGGCTATCTTCACCGATATGGTGGAAAAATTTGTGGAAGTGTTCATGGACGACTTCTCTGTTTTTGGATCTTCATATGATGATTGCTTAAGGAACCTCAGCAAAGTGCTAGAACGGTGTGAAGAAACGAATTTGGTACTTAATTGGGAAAAGTGCCACTTTATGGTGCAAGAAGGAATTATATTGGGTCATAAGATCTCTAGAACCGGCATCGAAGTAGATAAAGCGAAAGTGGAGGCCGTTGAAAAATTACCTCCCCCAATTTCCGTCAAGGGTGTCCGGAGCTTCTTGGGACATGCAGGTTTTTATAGACGCTTTATTAAAGATTTTTCTAAGATTGCTACTCCTTTGTGCAGGTTGCTTGAAAAAGATGTATCATTCAAATTCGATGATTCCTGCCTCAAGGCGTTCGAAGCAATTAAGGAGAAGCTGGTGACTGCACCTATCATCGTAGCACCAGATTCTTTGAACTTATGTGTGATGCTAGTGACTTGGCAATTGGAGTAATGCTCGGACAGCGGAAAGACAAGGTGTTTCACTCAATCTACTACGCAAGCAAAACTCTTGATCCGGCACAATAAAACTACACTACCACCGAAAAAGAGTTGCTAGCAGTAGTTTGGGCATTTGAGAAATTTCGAGCCTATTTGGTGGGAACGAAAGTCATAGTGCACACCGACCATGCAGCACTCAGGTATCTAATTACAAAAAAAGAGTCTAAAGCTCGATTAATGCTCTGGGTATTGTTGTTGCAGGAATTCGATGTGGAAATCAGAGACCGGAAGGGGACGGAAAATCAGGTAGCTGTCCATCTATCCCGGTTAGAAAATCATGATCACATGGAAGAAGATGGACAAATAAAGGAAATATTTCCAGATGAACACCTCTTTGCAATCAGTCATGACTCTCCCCCTTGGTATGCGGATTATGTGAACTACTTGGTGAGCGGTGTACTTCTCCAGATTTCAAAACTAAAGCCAGAAAAAGGTTCTTGCACGATGTAAATTTCTATTACTGGGACGAACCTTACTCGTTCAAACAGTGTGCTGATCAATTGATGCGAAGATGTATTCCGGACGAAGAAGTTGAGTCTGTATTGAATGATTGTCACGCCTCACCTTATGGAGGCCATCACGGAGGCGACCGAACAGCAGCTAAAGTGTTACAATCCAGTCTATTCTGGCCAACCTTGTTCAAGGACGCACATGCATTTGTAAAAAGGTGCGATCAATGTCAGAGAACAGGCACCATAACAAGGAAGCAAGAGATGCCCCTCAACAACATTCTCGAAGTTGAACTTTTTGATGTTTGGAGGATAGACTTAATGGGAACGTTCCCACCTTCCAGAGGGAACAAATACATTCTGCTTGCCATTGATTATGTGTCAAAATGGGTAGAGGCAATTGCTTTGCCTACAAATGATGCCATGGTAGTCGCTGCATTCGTCAAGAAGAACATATTCTCCAGAGTCGGCACTCCACGGGCACTAATCAGCGATGAAGGAACACATTTTTGCAATCGGCTCCTCAATAATCTTCTAGCAAAATATGGGGTGCGTCACAAAGTTGCCACAGCATATCACCCCTAAACAAGCGGCCAAGCGGAACTGTCAAACAGAGAGATTAAACAAATTCTAGAGAAGACAGTGAGCGTGAACCGAAAGGATTGGGCTTCAAAGCTAGATGACGCTCTTTGGGCATACAGGACAACTTTCAAAACTCCAATTGGAATATCTCCTTACAAATTAGTCTATGGAAAGGCATGCCACTTACCGGTGGAATTGGAACATAAAGCGTACTGGGCGATAAAAAGATTGAATATGGATTTTGAAGCAGCGGGCGAAAAGCGACTTATGCAATTGAATGAATTAGATGAGTTCCGTCTACACTCATACGAGAATGCCAAGTTATATAAAGAAAAGACAAAGCGATGGCATGACAAGCACATAAAACCACGCCTTTTTGAACCGGGCCAACAAGTGCTATTATTCAATTCAAGATTAAGGCTGTTTCCCGGAAAGCTTAAATCGAGGTGGTCAGGTCCTTTCGAAGTGGTGCGGGTCACTCCATATGGTGCAATTGAACTGCGAGCTTTGAACAGTGAAAGAAAATTTTTGGTGAACGGACAAAAGCTTAAGCACTATTGGGGAGGTCTGATCAATAGGGATAAAACCAAGATCGTTCTTACCAATGAATAAGGCGAAAAAGTTGAGTCGTGCCGCGACGTTAAATCAGGCGCTTGTTGGGAGGCAACCCAATTGTTTTTGTTTTTAGTTAACTTCTTGTTTTAGTTTTTTAGAGTAGCTAGAGGAAATTAATTGATGTATTAGAATATTATAGGTAATATTGTAACATGTATAAGTGACAAAAAAAAAAAGAAGAGAAAATCGGCGAAACAGTTCTTCCTCCAGCGCCCAGCGCTGCCTGGGGCGCTGAAGGCAGTGAGCTTCAAGACCTCCAGCGCCAGGGTGGGCGCTAGGCGCCGGCTGGGGGGGGGGGGNTGGGGGGGGGGGTATCCAGGTAAGTTTTCAATTTTTTTTAATTAGACCCATACCCGTTGACCCGACCCACAACCCGTTTTCCCCTAACATTTAAACCCTCTATAACCCCCCAACCCACCCGATTTTCTCACTTAACCCAACAAAACAACAATCTGCTCCGTTCTTCTTCTTCTTCTTCTTATTCACTGAAAATTTCAACTCTCCTTTCTCTTTAATCTCTCCCAGTCAGGTATGCTCGTTTCTCTTTCTTTTTCTTCTTCTCTTTTACTTGTTTTGTATTTTATTTCTTTTGTATAGACATTCATGTGCCTACCCCCTTAGAATCCCCTTCTTCTTCATCTCTTCAAAGAATTCATGATTATCTAAGTGTAAGCCAAAATTTTGTTTAGTTTTTGTTGTATCGGAGTTCCCTATACTTCGGCAAAATCGGGAGGGCTACTACACTTCACCATTGTTGAAGGTGAAGAACACTTAGACTTGCCCACCACATGTTTGTTTAAATACCTGAATTAGAATTTTAATGCCCCGGTGAAGTCTGAGTGACCGGAAATACTTGTATATGCGTTTGAACTAAGTGTGGGGTAGTTTGGGTGAATTCTACATGTTGAGGGGTCGTTTTTTGATGTTGAACATGTCGTGCGCCATATCTATTAATCATGTATGTTGTAAATTTGTATACGCTAGTTTCATGTATGTATTTTCTCGTTTTAACCTTTAAAGTGCCGAGCTTTTCTCGTATGTTATCATTGTCACTTACTCACGTTGTCATGTTCACTATTTCTCACACACGGGGAAGTCTTGAGTACCTGTCAAATTTTATTGCAACACTTGTTTTTATACCTCGAGTTTAAGTGTGGGGTCCCTTCATGAAATTGTACTACACTTTTCTCACTTTTCTATTTTTCGTGTTGCAGGACGATATAGCACGTGACGATGCAAAAGGGAAAGCACTTGGCAAGGCTTCCGCCACTTCACAAGCTCCTAAAAAGCACAAACAGGGAGAGGGATCAACGCGACAATCAAAAGGCAAGCAAGTAGCTGAGGGATCGTAGCCAGTTCCCACCAGGCCTCGCCCGCGTTTGGACTTTGTTAATGATGCTGCAGCCGTCTTGGTATCGGAACTTTGTGCCAACTGGGCGCTACGTTTCCGAGATGGGCATCAAGACCACTTCATTGGAAAGGCGATTCCCGGATGTTCTTGCTCAACTCCGCCTCTCCATAATGGAAAAGTTTCTTGATTGCCCAGGGCCAGCAAACTTGAGTCTAGTTCGCGAATTATATGCTAACTTGGTCCACCAGTGCTCCATCTCTTATGTTCGAGGAATTGAGGTGCCATTGGGAAGGGAAGAGCTGTGCAACTATTTGGGTGTTGAAAATGCCGATCCGCAACGCCTTCAAAACCTCATCAAAAGTCCCCCTTATCAGCTCATTCGGCATACCTTGTGTGGCATTGATTCCAATGCCAAATGGAACAGGAAGTAGGGTAATATACATCTTTCCATGGTCAGGGCGGATTTCAACAACACCGCCAAAGTGTGGCAAAATTTTGTGCAGGCTAGGCTGATGCCTGCTTAACACAACAGCGACTACACTCGAGCTCGAGTGTGTTTGATTTTTTCCCTCATGACTGGCCGACCCATCAACATAGCGGAAATCATGCTCACTGAGATGGCCCGTACCAGATTCGGGCGGCAAATTAGGCGGCTATACTATGGCAACCTCCTGACCCAGTATATGAGATTTTTGGGAGTGCCCGAATATCCGGGGCATGATGAAGTGGTGGAGGCCCCAGCCGGCCTTATGGAAATTACCTCAGTCATGGAGACATCCTCCAAACTCACCCCAGCAGCTAGGTTGGAGTGGGATGAAAATTTCAACAAGTATATGTACAACGCTATCAACCTACTCATGAGCCGAGCCGAAATCTCTGATGAAGAGCGCATGCACTTGCGCGACGATCTTTCCGGTGCGTCGAAGGAGATGTTAGGGATTGCACCTGGCAGTCCAGTCCATTCTGCCGAGGACGCCAACACCGTGCAAGGCTCAGATCATGACGGGGATGACGATGATGAAGCTACAGGGCCCATGATGTGAAGAGTTTGGTAGTTGGGAAGGTTGTATATAATCCCATTGCTCGAGGGAGAGCAAGAGTCTAAGTGTGGGGTGTTGATGTTTGGCATAAAAGATGTAAAATTATATGTAAATCATCTCATATTTGGCTCTTGTTTTATGAAATTGGGATGTTAATTTCTTCGATTCGTGTTAATATAATGTGTTTTTATGTGTAGGAATGAGTCGGGAGCAATTAGGGGCGAAACGGGAAAGAAACGAGCCAAACGGACCAAGGGGCATTGGGCGCCACTTGTGGCGCTGGAGGCATAACATGGAAAAAACTCACTGGTTGCAGCGCCCTGGGGGCGCCTGGCGCCAGCCAGGGCGCCGACTGCGGGAATTCGTCCTAATCTGTCTAGGGGTCTACTAATTCGACCCCAAACCCTTCCCAAGTCCTATATAAACATCTCTAACCCCAACTTGGAGGGGGGGGACGTGATTTTGGAGCCAACAAAGCTACGGAACATCACAAAAACGCAATCGATCTTCAGTTCATCAACTCTATCTAGTATTTTTATTAGTTTTTCAATACTTCATCTTTTGATTATTCTGAACATGAGTGGCTAATCACCCCTTGTTCTGGGGATGTGATTAGCCATGAATATTGTGATTCGAACTTGACGATTTCGTGTTTATAATTTATGTTCATATGGTTATTTCTTCAATTCTACGCCTAATTGCTTAATTATTTTGGCCATCAATTAAGTTCTATCAATTATTTATGCCATGTTTGGAAAAAGTACGCTTAGATTAGAGAAGAATTGAAGAAAGTATGTTCTTAACCTTTTAAGGGGGGCGGATTCGTGGTTAGGATAGGAATATACTTAATCACCATGCTTAATTAAATATCGTGTTCTTATTGCATTCTTGATAGATTAATTCCATAGGAATATAGGTGTTAATGGAATTAAGAATAGGAGAATAGTACTTCGGAAGAAGGCTATGAGTATGTTTATCGATTAATTAGCAACCAAACATGAATTATATGAACGGAAAGTCAATTAGAACGTAATAGAATTGGAAAAATAATCACAATCCTGGAATATTTGTTTTATTGATTACAAAACACGTACTTTGTTCCTTGCAATTCTTAGGTATAAATTGGAATTAGCATTTAGAATAACCCATCTATTAAAACTTGATTCTTGCTTGTTCAAATAGCAGTATTAGTTCGTTAGAAAGTAGTTAATTTAAGTCCCTGCTGGTACGACAACCTGGACTCATAATCCTATATTACTTGCCGATCGCGTATACTTGCGTGTGGGTTAGGGAGCAACAAGCAGCTTCTCCAAGTCATCGAGACTTTTCAATTTAAAGTCTTTGACTGCTGGAGGAGGTTGGATACTTACATTCGCTATTTGTTCCTTACCTTTAATAGTATCCTTGTTGCTAATTTTTTAGACTTCTACTATAAGCTTGTCCAATCTATCACTGATAGAAGCTACTTGTTCACCTAGAATACTCACATAGATGTTAGTATAATTATTCTGGGTCAACATCTTATTTAAATTTCTAGCAGTAATAGTACCAGTATTATCATCAAACAATTTAGAAAAGGTTGTATAATATATAACCTTATCTTTTTCTCCCATTTGGAAAGATGTTTGGGGTGAAAAACCAAATTTAGTAACTTCTCCACTACTGAGCTTATAATCTCTTTCTAACATGGAAATATAACCATCAACATATTTATACATAAACCATGACACAAAAGCTATAATCTTGTTATATCTACTAATATCATCATAAAAATCATCTTGGAAAAACTTTATTAGTTTTTCATTAAAATTATCAAAAAACCAGTTTCTAAAAGGTTCCCATCTGGATTTTTTAAACTCAGCAGAAATTAATTTTCTTGCCAGTGAACCTGGACTAAAATCTATTCGGTCTCTATCCATGTAAACCGTTTGAAAAATCTATTTCGGATTCAGTTGGGTCTAGTTTAGCACTAGCAATATTATCTGTGCTAATTTTTATAACATCAATTCTATCATTTTCTCTAATCTGTGATGTAGATGCTCTTGAAGGAAAATCTACTTTATAATCAACAGGTGAAATATAAGAATAGTTGGATCTAGTTAACCTAGATAAATAACTGATATTATCAATTTGATCGAGTTCATTGAACCTGATCTTAACAATTCAATCAGATGCTTGTTCTACTTCTGTGATTTCACTGTTAACATTATTTCGAGGAGCTATTGCTTCCTCAATGACCCATTATTTAGGAAAATTTATTTCATCCCACTTAATAGGTCTTCTAGTAATAACTTTAGATATGCCAAAATTAGTTTCTATCAAAATAGTTTTATTTTTGAAATCCATGATTTTGCACATAGGATTCAGTGTATATAAAGACTTGTAATAAATGATTTAATAAATGCATATAACTTCAGTTCCAGGTAAGTAATCATAACCATGGAGCTTAATACTTAATATTAAAGCATTTAGCGAATTATCATCGCTTAACGAGACCTGCAAATTAGGATAAGCATTAAAATAAATAGGACCATATGCCAAACTTGCTTGAACCGTTCCTATAAGGGACTTCTTCCAATTTTGGTTCCTGCCATCCCTAAGTGCTGCTATAAAGCTCTCAGGTAAACCTCTCAATGTAAGCGGCTTAAAGGCAACTTGTATTAAACCTATATGCAAGAATTTATGAGTTTCCGTATAAGGGGCTAAATCATTTTCAGATAATAATCTGAACGTAGCATGGTAACTATCAACAGTGATTGTCTCTTCAGTAGTTTTAACTACTTATTTTAAACCTAATTTCTCAAAGGTACCTAACTGGTATATAACCTTAGGTTGAATTTTAGGGATCGTCCACTTATTCAGGAGATCTATTTGTTGGGGCATATCATACTCTTCTTTCCTACTGTTTTTAACAGTAGTCTGTTTCTAATGATATTCATTAGTAAAGTAAGTGTTAAACTTAGTATCTATTACTATTCTTAAACATGGCTCTGATACCAACTTGCTACAGGATCGCTTCGATGGAGCTACAGGGAAGAAGATTACTAAGGACTTAAACCCTGTCAAGTTCTAAGTTTTTCCAGTAAACTCTAAACCACGGTCTTGCCTGCTAAACCCTTTCACAACGCCCATCTTTGGCCTAAAAACGGGTTCTGCTAAGACCACTGGTTATGCTGCCATAACCAGAGCTTACTATCTAAACTTAAAATTGCATGGGTTTAACCTTTAACCTAAGCCTCATCGGAAGGATACATTATTGAAATTAATACTAAAGCATGCTGCAGAATAGCTCAAGATTCCTAAGTTTAACACTTAAGTATTTAGCCTATCATTTAGGCTAAATATCCAATCAAAAATAGAAATTAAATGCAAGAAAAGATATACCTGAGACTGCCGGTTGTGGCCAATAAGCCTTTTGATTTTTATTAGTATACAACTTGATTACAGAGAGAGTTTTTACAAGTGAGAGAGAGAGAGAGACTACCGAATGTCTAAAGAAAAGCCTACTCTATTCTGAAACTTATGATCCTTATATAATAGATCTTGAAAAGAAGAAAACAAAAAATGGCCGACAAAATAACTACAAGTGTGGCCAACAAAGAAAAAGAAAAAGTAAAAATGACAATTTACTTTAAAAAAGTAGATTTGATTCCCTACACTATATAATGGTGGGGTCTTCTGCTTTATAAAAGCTGATTTGTTTTATTACCCCAATAATTCTGCAATGGGGCCTTCAATCTTTATCAAATAACTGTTTTTCCTTCGTCGTTTTTAGAGGAAGATGCTTTCGCTTTATCCTTGATCTTCTTCAGAAATTCTTCAATTTCTTCAATATTAATCTGTTCTGATTGAATTTCTTGGGACTCTCCAGCAAGGCAGATGTCTTCATCTGTGGTATTACCAATTGATGTCATTGACACATCATCTGAAACTTCCGTATCAAAGTTTCTTGCTAAATCTCTTCTGATTTCTTCAAAGTAAGAAACTAGAATTTCTTTCTTCGAAACTGCACCCTTTTTCATTTGCAATTTTCTGCTCAAGTGCTTGAAAGGGCTGCATTCTTCAGCATTACTGCTGCTGTTACTTTTCGAACTATAATTCTTGAGTGCTTTATGAATATTATCAAGAGTTTCTTGGCCATGGACCTTTCCTTCCTTATTTTTCTGAAGCATCTTACCCCAGCACTTTGTATAAAAAATTCTATTTAAAAAGGGAAATTCCTTGCTAGTATAACTAACTTCAATATCCCATTTCATTATCCACGGGATGGAGAATTCTATAAAAAAATGCATAAGGGCCATTCCTTCGAAGAATATATTTATTTATTTATTTTAATAAGAAAATTCTTTCAGGTAAATTAAAATAGAGGATGAAATATTTATACGAATTTTAAAATTCTAATACTTACTAACATAGGTACACGTGGAAAACACGTACCCTAAATCTAGTATTTTAAAATATTTGTCAGCACTTGATATTTATAGCTATTTAAAATCACCTAAACCAAATGGAGTATTATTTTAGTATTTCATAAAAATAAATAATTGCTTTTAACTTAAAAGAAGCCAAAAGTTATACGCGTTACTTAAGTACTGAAGTTGAATTTATGAATAAGCAGTTATACGTTTCGGTGAAAGTGCTGGAGCTGAAAATAAGGTGATGACATGTTTGTGATGATAATATTACAATTCAAAATCCACTATAGGTCGTGATGGCACCTAACGCCGCCGTCAGGGAAGCCAACGTTGATTGATCAACATAATTACTCATTCTTATAACTTTTATTAATTAAATAGTATAAAATAGAATTTACATGGTAAAATGATAATATTACGTGAACTACAATAATGAACAACTTGTAGGAACTCCCAAAACCTGGTGTCACAAGTGCATGAGCATCAACTAGGAAGTATAATAAAATACAACATCTGTATGGAATACAAATTAGACAGGAAAAATATAAATAACTCTAATGGAGACTCTGCAGGCTGCAGATCGTAACATGGAATGTAGCTCACAGTAATGTCCCTGCAATAGCCGCGCCTTTGCGCCTAAAGGACCACCAGACATATATGTACCAGCACAATAAGTGCAGCAAGTGTAACATGAGTACGTAAATCAATGCGTACCCAGTAAGTATCTAGTCTAACCCTAGAGAAGTAGTAAAGAGGGGTGGGCATCGACACTTAAATGGTCCAATAAGATAGATATAGTAGAAATAAACAGTTGTGAGTCGGAGTAAATAAACGAATTAACAAGTATAAATACGTGGTAAAATTCTCCTCTTAGCAATAACTCAAGCTCTCAGCTGGTAGTTACCTCCTCAATCGGAGTATATATATAATGGACCTCACCAGATAGGTCGTCACAGTTCAAATCAGGAAAACTCACAGATATACTGGCTTCTTGTCAATCATTACGCAAGATTTCATAAGAGTATTTTTATAGAAATGCCGAGGCGTACGGTTCGATCCCATAATAATATGTACACTGCCGAGGGTCGAAGGGCACCAATCATAGATACATCTATTTTATTGCCGAGGCGAACGGCGCGCTGTCACGAGAGTGTGATACATAGTCCTACTGAGGCGAATGGCCCGATCCCATTATAATGTGCGTACTGTCGAGGGTCGAACGGCACAAGCCCTATATTTATCTATTATACTGTTGAGGTGAACGACCCGATCCCATTATAATAAGAAGCTTTAACGGGTCCATGACCCACTCACGAATAGACGCGTGAATTATAAATTTTTTTAGGGAAACCTTTTGATGAAAAAGCATAATGCGGGAGAATTTTGTAAGAGGAGCACAATTATTCCACGGCTAATCATGAAACCCGTCGAATCTCTACAATATCAAGTCTATCACTCTACAAAAGTCTAGTCTCAAGTCGCAACGTAAAAATGAAGGAATTTAATCGGCAAGAGACAACTCAAATAGTACAATTATAGCATGGCGGGAATCTAAGTCTACCCAGACATAACATGAATCTAGCTACGTACGGACTCTCATCACCTCATGCCTACGTAGCCCCCACAACAAGTAGCACATATCAAATACATTCACCTAGGGGTAGTTTCCCCCTCACAGAGTTAGACAAGAGACTTACCTCGCTCCGAAGTTTCATAACCGATTCCAAAGCCTCTCCAACACATCAAACCGATGCCCGTCGATCCTAAACTAGCCAAGCAATGTGCAAACCAATCAGAATATACTCTAATACCCATAATTAATCATTTTAAACAAATTCCCAATTCCACTCGAAAAGTCGATAAAGTCAACCCTCGGGCCCACGTGCCCGGATTCCGAAAAATTTCGAAGATAAACATTACCCATAACAATTCGAACTCAAATATATGATTTATTCCCAATTCAATATCCAATTTCCTGGTCAAAATCCAACAATACCAATTTCTAGGTTTTATACTAAAATCCCAATTTTTTTTATAAATTTCCCTATTTAAATCCATATAAACCATGTATTTAACTCACAACGTGAAGATATTACTTATCCCATAATAGATGATGAAAATGGCACTTCAAAATTGCTCCGAAATCGGGTCTCGACAAAATAAAGTGAAAATGAGGAAAACCCCCAATTTTAAAAGAAGAATGCCCAGTGCGACCTTCTTCACGAATGCAACAATGCCCTCGCGGTAACGAAGCACAACCTGCTTCAGCTCCAAATTCCTCCTTCGTGATTGCGAAAACAGGCTCGCGAACGTGATGCCTTTCCATGCCTAACCATCGCGAATGCGAAACCATCCTCGCGAATGTGTAGGCCAAAACCTTCCCAGGCCCAACTTACCTTACGCGAACGCGGAGCACAACTGCCCAGACCTTTGCGAAAGCGACTTCTTTATCGCAAACGCGTAGAATAAAAGGGCCAGCCCAAAATTCCTTCTTTGTGAACGCGTAAGGCCCTTCGCGTTCGCGAAGAACAACACCAGCACCAGCACCAGCAATCCAGCAACAACTTAGCCCAACTTGGCCCAAAACCACCTCGAAATACACCCGAGGCCCCCAGGATCCCGTCCAACCACACCAACCAGTTCCAAAAAATAAAACGAACATGCTCGAGGCCTCAAATCGCACCAAACAACATCAAAATGACGAATCGACGATCAAAATCCTTTTTAAACTTTTAAACTTCTAAATTTCGGCGAACACATCCGAATCATATCAAAACTTTTCAGAATTACGCCAAAGTTTGCGTGCAAGTCACAAATTATGATACGAACCTATTCCAAGGCTTAGAACCCCAAACGGACATCGATAACATCAAAATCCACTATAAATAAAACTTATGAAACTCTTAAGCCTTCAAAATGCCAACCTACAATTATACACACCGAAATGCTTCTGGACGACCCAATACTCAACCCGAACATATGCTCAAGTCCGAAATCATCATACGAACCTATTGGAACCTTCAAATCCCGATTCTGAGGTTGTTCTTGGCGTTCGCGAAGAACAACACCAGCACCAGCAAACCAACAATAGCCACTTAGCCAAACTTGGTCTGAAACCACCCCGAAATACACTCGAAGCCCCTGAGACCCCGTCCAACCACACCAACTAGTCCCAAAACATGAAACGAACCTGCTCGAGACCTCAAATCACACCAAACAACATCAAAACGACGAATAGACGATCAAAATCCTTTTTAAACTTTCAAACTTCCAAACTTCGACGAACGCGTCCGAATCATATCAAAACTTTCCGGAACGACGCCGAAGTTTGCGTGCAAGTAAGAAACTACGATACGAACCTATTTCAAGGCTCGGAACCCTAAACGGATATTGATAACATCAAAATTCGCTCCAAACCAAACTTATGAAATTCTTAAGACTTCAAAATATTGACCTTCCATAATACGCGCTGAAATGCTTTCGGACCACCCGATAATCAATCCGAACATACGCCCAAGTCCGAAATCATCATATGAACCTATTGGAACCTTGAAATCCCGATTCTGAGGTCGTTTACTTAAATGTGAAACCTTAGTCAATTTTTCCAACTGAAAGCTTCCGAATTTAGAATTTTCTTTCCAAATCAACTCCGAACTTCCCGAAATTCAATTTCGACAACACGTACAAGTCATAATACCTGAAGTGAAGCTACTCAAGGCCTTAAACCGCTGAACGACACGCTAGAGCTCAAAACGACTGATCGGGTCATTACAGATAAGCTTTTTTATGTTAAAATTACTGAAATGTCCCGTTAAACTAAAAATAAGTCTATTATTGCAATATTTTTTTTATTTTAAATTAACTCAAACACAAATTAATTTGTGTCTGAATTACTTTAAGTTATTAATTGTTAGATATGATCATTTCATTTTATAAATACAAATTATATATTTAAATATAATATGATAATTCCACAAATAGACATTTAATAAACAAAAAAAAATTAGTCACAGCAATTTATAAAATGACGCGACGTAAAATAATGCGATAAGGACATGCGTGATAAATGCAGACCAAGCAAACGACACATTTGCAGAAAGTGAAAGACACATCAAGAACGCAAAGGGTGAGACCAAGAAAATAAGCTTAAAAGCAAAAGCATACAGGGATAATAAGGTCAATTAATCGATCAGAATTAAATATTTTAGTTAAAAACTGTAGCTTAAAAGTAATTTTGGAGTCTGTCAAATACCAAAATAAGCTAAAATAATTTTCTAAACTATTTTCATCAACTTTTAAGGCAATCCACACACTCTCTAAGTTTGACACACCTAATTTATGACTTTTTTTAGCCTAAAGTTTTTTGTGTTTAACCGAGTGTGTTACTTTTTTAATTCTAATATTCTATACAATTCACCAAATACCACTAACTTCGTTCGAAGTCCTAACTTCACTCTCCTTTTGATCCTTTCTTTCTTACCTCTCGGTAATTTCCATCTCTGCCTCTTCGTCATTTCCAAGTGGACAAATCTCAAGAAGTGATCTATTCAAACACATAATAGCTGATTTCTTGAAGAATTTTCATAAAACACTATAGCTTAAAGCCTAGTAATTATAGTTTGTCTAATTATCATTTGTAGCTATTGTTCAGTTGTTATCAACTTGTATCACTTGTATTCAAACGCGTGATAAATATAGCCTGTGTCGACTATATTTGTTCGCGCAAAAAATATAACCTGTATGAACTATATTCGTTTGCGCAATTATATTCATTCATGCAATGAATACAACATATATCAACGGAAACAAAGACGAAATATAAGGGTGTATGCAAAGTGTCAGGACCCAAAACCCACTATAGGCCGTGATGAATTGTGGCACTCATAGGAACCTGTGCTTTCCTTTACCAATTTCCGAAAGTAAATAAATCGCAAAGTGAAATGATAAAATAATGTGAACTACAATAATGATCATCCACTAGGAACCCCCAAATCCTACTGTCACAAGTGCATGAGAATCTATTAGGAAGTACAATAACAATACAACATCTGTCTGGAATACAAGATATACAAGATAAAGTAAATAAATATGATGAAAACTCTGTGTGCTGCGAATCGTAGCATGAAAATGCAGCTCACCATAAAGTCCACTCAATAGCTGCAACTATGCGCCCAATTGACCACCAAATCAACCTATCAAATCCTGCACATTTAGTGCAGAAGTGCAGCATAAGTATGTAAATCAATGCGTACCCACTAAGCATCTAGCCTAACCCCGAAGAGGTAGTGACGAGGGGTCGATATTGACACTTACTAGTGGTCCAGTAAAACAAATATAACAAAGTAGACAGGTATGGAACATGGTATGTAAACAATGAGTACAGATATAGGCAAATAATACGGTCTACACCTCAATTGTGAACTCAAAGTCCTCAATTAAGGGATACCTCCAAAAAGGGAATACGTAATGGCCAATACCAAATAAACGATCACATCTCAAGTCAGGAAACTCATGAGTACGCGGACTTCTTATCAAGTATTCACACCATTCTGCCAAGGCGAGCGGCCCGATCCCATAAGAGTGTTTCATGGAAATGCTGAGGCGAACGACCCGATCCCATAAGAGTGTGTTACAATATCCTGCCGAGGCGAACAACCCGATTTCGTAAGAGTGTGTGGTAATATCCTACCGAGGGGAAAGGCCCGATTCCCTAGGGGTGTGTTACAATATCCTACCGAGGCGAACGGCCCGATCCCATAGGAGTGTGTTACAATATCCTACTGAGGCGAACGACCTGATTCTATAGGAGTGTGTTACAATATCCTGCCGAGGCGAACGACTCGATCCCATAAGAGTGTGTTACAATATCCTGCCGAGGCGAAGGGCTCGATCCCATAGGGGTGTGTTATGAAATTAAGGGAGCTTTTCCACGAATACGCACAATGCGGAAGAAATTCGTATGGGAAGCACAATTTCTACGGCTAATCAAGTAGCTCGCCAAATATCTAAATGGCGAGTCCATTACATTACGCTAGTCTAGTCTCTGGTCATAAAGCGAACTAAAGCATTAAAAAACAAGAATAACTCAAATAGTACAATTAAGGTATGACGTGAGTCTAAGTCTACCTGGACATGATCTGGAATTCTAGCATACACACAGACACTCGTCACCTCATACGTGTGTAGCTCCCACAACATGTAGCACATAATAGATATAACAACTACGGGGTAGATTCCCCTTACAAAGTTAGACAGGAGACTTACCTCGCTCCGAAGTTCCATAACCGGCTCTAACGCCTCTCTAACACCTCAAACCGATGCCCATCGATCCGAAACTAGTCAAACAATGTGCAAATCAATAAAAATATACTCTAATACTCATAATTAATCACTGTATAACAATTTCCAACTTTGCTTGAAATGTCAACAAAGTTAACCGTCGGGCCCACGTACCCGGATTCCGAAATTTTTTACAAATAAATGTTACCCATAACCTCACGAGCCCATAGATGCTTTTTGTTTCACAATCCGAGTTCAAATTTAACTTTCAATACTCAAATCCTCATTTCCCGAAACATAGCCAAAGTTTCTCCAAATTTCACCTTATTCTCAAAATTTTGATGTCAAAGCTCATGTATAATCATGTAAAATAGTTGGAAATTGAACAAAATTACTTAACCAATGATTATAGATGAAAATCTCTCTTCAAAATTGCCTCCTACCGAGCCTAGTGTTCCAAAAATGAGAGAATGTCTCCAAAATCCCGTCTCCAAGCCCTTCTACCAGGTGCAGATGTCGCATTTGTGACACAGGGTTCGCCTTTGCTGACCCTCGCAATTGCGAACCAAAGCAAAAATCTAAAGGCTTCGCAATTGCGAACAAATGTTCGCAATCGCGAACCAAGGCAAAAATCTACAATCTTCGCAATTGCGAACAAATGTTCGCAATTGTGATACCTGAGCACCAGCAACACAAGCAATCTTTCCCAACACGAAAATGGGCATAACTCTCTCATACGACATCGGAATTTAATGCTTTTTGTTGCTATGACTTCGTAATTATGATAAAGATCTAATGGTTCAATCAAATCACAAATAAAGGGGGGTTTTCTCAATTTATTATCATTTTTACCTCAGAAAACAACGCTGAAATATCAAATAAGAGCGCGACACAACCCAAACCGATCTGAGGCCCCTGAGACCCTGTCCAATCACACAAACCAGCTTAAAAACATAACATGAACTTGATCGCGTGATAAAAACGCCAAAATAACCTCTAATATCACGAATCGGATGCCAAAACACATGAAAATCGCAATGAACTTCAAGAATTTCTAGAATTGCAACCAAGCGTCTGAACCACATCAAATCTATTCCAAATGACATCAAATTTTGCAGACAAGTTCCAAATGATGAAACAGAACTATTCCAAGTCCTGATACCAAAATCCGAGCCCGATAGCCTTAAATTCAATCCATGGTCAAACTTAGTAAAATTTCCAAACCTTTAAATGCCAACTTTCCACAATAAGCGCCGAAATTTCACAGACCATCCAATACTTAACCCGAGCATACACCCAAGTCCAAAATCATCACATGAATCTATTGGAACGTTTAAATCCCGATTCCGAGGTCATTTACTCAAAGTTCAAACTTTGTCAACTCTTTCAACTTAAAACTTACGCATTGAGAATTTTCCTTCCAATGCTGTGCTATATGATCATATTCGACCTGATGTAAAACATATATTCACATTAGATTTACCAATGGATCTCAAGCCGATTCCAATCATCCCATATTGGGCCAATAACCTTTCAAGGATCCACAATGACCCTATTCATGACACATACTAGCAGTCGTCAAATTCGGAGCTGGCACGACGCCAGTTTTCCTCCGTAGGATGTCGTGGTGGCACCTAGTCTCTAAGACTAGGTAAGCCTAACAAGTATGCGAAATAACTGAAATATTAAGCTAAAACTCAACGTCAACAATGGTAATAAATAAAATCTGCAACTTCAGTATAAAAAACTCCCAAAACCCGGTAGATATAAGTCACAAGCTCTAAGGAGAAATACTAAATATCCATATACATCAGAGTCTAATGAGGATAAGAAAACGTCATAATAAAGACATAGTAAGACTCCGAGGTCTGCGGATGCTGGCATATATACCTGAAAGTCTCCACGTACGGACTAGCTCACTGCTACCTGGTCTGGTAGGCAGTACCTGGATCTGTACAAAACAATGTGCAGAAGCGTAATACGAGTACACCACAACGGTACCCAGTATATGCCAAGCCTAATCTAGGTAGAGTAGTGACGAGGTCAGTCAGGGCCCTACTAGAAATAATAAGAAACAAGGCAGAAGATATAATAATATAAAGAAATGACAGAGAAGTGACACAATGAGAATTTATGGAAGGTAATAAAACCGGATCAAAGAAAGACAAATACAATATGAAAGGAAGGCAAAAATCTTACAACTTAAGGAAAGACAACAACAATCATTACAACAAATAGAGGAAATCAACAGGGGCACTCCCGAGGTACCGCCTCGTAGTCCCAAAAATAAATATCTCACAATCTTTTCTTATATCACCGGGGGAGCCTTTATATTTTGTTTTGAAAATTATTTTTCCCGAAATAGCATCCCGCATTATTGCCCACCTTATCACACTGCATGACTTATAGTAGTTCCCTTACTAGCCACGCGTATCAGACCCACCACATGCATATCAATAATCACAACGGCATAACAGAAGCCTCGTGCGAGCAATAAAAACCGCATGCCAGAAACCTCGTGCAACAACCAAACAATCATATCAACAATAATGGCGAAAACCAAAACATAACAACTGAACCAATGATATTTCAGCGATATCAATTTCAAGCAAAGAGTCCCACGGTTAAATAAGGAATATGGAATCAAGAAAGCAGGTAATTCAAATAAGCACGTAGTACAAGTTGCAAATAAGAGATAAGACAAGTAGACAAGTGAAATTAGGCTAAACATGATGACTATATATGCTAAAGTAACTCAGTAAGGCATAGAAAGGAAACTACTCAGATAAAACTAAAATTTCAACATTTAGCCCGTGTACGCACTCGTCACCTCGCGTACATGGCCCTCACATATCACAAATTGTCAAAACAATACCAAATTCTAAGGGGGTTTCCCCCACACAAGGTTAGACATGTCACTTACCTCAAACCTCGCTTAATCAATCAATAAGAAGCCCTTTCTCTCAATTTTCCAACTCTGATCGGCTCGAATCTAGCCAAAATAATTACATGCTATAAATATAACTATAAAAAACAATTTAAATAATGAAATTACGACTTTAGCAAAGAATTGAAAAATCGCTCCAAAAGGTCGACCGGGGCCCACGCCTCTGAACCCCACTAAAATTACAAAAACCAAACACCTATTCGATATCGAGTCCAACCATATAAGAATTATTCAAATCCGATCCCATTTCGCCTTTCAAAACTCAAAAATTCGGTCTAAGAACTTTACACTTTTTTCCCCAAAATTTCCAACCCAAATCCTTAATTAAATGAAGAAATCGAAGATAGATTAGCAGAAATTAATCAAAACATAGTTAGAAACTCATACCTCAATAGTCCTTCTGAAAACCTCCCAAAATATCGCCTTAATCCGAGCTCTCAAGTCCAAATGGTGAAAAATGACATAAACCCTCGATTTTGGAATTTTAATCTGCTGCCAAGTTAAATCCTTCTTCGCGAACATGGATATTGCCTCGCGTATGCAAAGCACAAAATACTTTAGGCCCAAATCTCGTCTTACGCAAATGCAAGGGTCCACTCGCGAAGGCGATGACCAGGTTTCTCAAGCTTCGTGATCGCGAAATTCTTCTCGCGAATGCGTAGACCACGCGTGAGGTCCACCCCAGTCTGCCACTCTTCTTCGCGAACGTGTTCCCACCTACCTCCCAGATACCCTTTGTGAACGCGGTGAAGGAAACTAGACATCAGCTTGAGCAGTCTCTACATGTTCCGGAAAGCACCGAACAAGGCCCGAATCACGCCCAAGGCCCCTGAGACCCCAACCAGTTATACCAACAAGTCCTCATACATTATACGAACTTAGTCGATCCTTCAAATCACATCAAACAACGCTAAAATCACAAATTGCGCATTGATTAAAGCCTAGTGAACTTTTGAACTTCTTACTTTCACATATGATGCCAAAACCTATCAAATCAAGTCCGATTGACCTCAAATTTTGCACACAAGTCATAATTGACATTACGGACCTACTCAAACTTACGGAATTGGAATCCGACCCAGATACGAAAATGTCCACTCCCAGTCAAACCTTCCAAAATCTTCCAATTTTCCAACGTTCGCCAATTAATGCTGAAATGATCTGCGGACCTCCAAATCAGCATCCGAACACGCTCCTGAGACCAATATCACCATATAGAGCTGTTGGAATCATCAAAACTCCATTCCAGAGACATCTTCACACAAACGAAGCTACGACCAACTCCTACGACTTAAACTTCCATTTTAGGGACTATGTGTCCCATTTCACTCCGAAACTCAGCCGAACCCAACCCCAAGTGCCCCGACAAGTCAAGTAACCACAAAATGAGATAGATAGAGCAATAAATAAGGGATCAGAGCTAGTACTCTTAAAATGGCTGGTCGGGTCGTTACCGGAACGAACTTCCGCTATCCACAACCAAAGGAATAGAGCGCCTCTAAGTTATAACCTCTCGCATTGGCGACAGTACCAAAATGTCCATACCTGATTTCAATCTCAAACAATGGAATGACTAACACGTCACAATTTTACGATCTTCTCATGGGATATACCCCCACAACCTTCCGCACCAGGTAGTAAAATCTGAATATTAATGGCCATCAACTATGTTATTTGTATAGTGCTAGCCAAGCCTCCGCATTTCAATACCCAACACTTCTTCCACAAAAATAGGCCATCCTCAGGCTTCCCGAAAATAGTGCTAGCATACTCTGAACATCTGAAATCCTCCCCCTGCTCCTCTGAGCTTGCGACATTCTTATCAAAATCGAATCACAGCCTTCATCCTCAACTTCCGATTTCCATACCCCTCACTGCACCTATCATGCCGCTACGCGAGAATCATAGGATTTCATCATAACCCCAAACCACCAGTAGAATAAACGATTCATCGGCTAGAGACCCTTTCACTCCACTTATTTAAGAAGAAAAATTGCAACACACAATCGAATTCCCATAACCACAGAAAATGCAAACCTCAGGCCACGGTCTAAATCACCATAATTCTTCCGGGATCCATTGACACCTAACCAAGCCATCGAATCAAATACCTCCAAATCAATCAAGGCAGCTGTCAAGCCCGTACATACAACCACAAACCACCTACATAGCTTAACACACCGAAGGAACCGATCATTTCGATAACAATGCTGATTTAAGCCGCTACTAACTAACTCAACTTCTTCCAGTTTACTTTTCACTTGCCTTTGGAATAATAGTCCTCTTCAAACAAATAATGGACCTCCAACACTCATCCTGAGTGACCCAATTTGCGAGACCAACATCGTCGCAACCATAAGCCATCTCATACCCTCCTCGTGCACACAATAGTCTCTCCAACTGATGCACCCGTTCTGAAAGGTCTTTTACGATTCCAAAGTTGTTTCCTCTAAAACTGCACTGTAGACCCGATGGTAAGATAGAAATTTCCCAAGTATTCTTCACACTCTGCTGTAAAACCCAGTGCTCAGCCACATAACGAACCTAAAATCTTAAATGCCACACTTTAATTCTTGAACCCACTAGAACTATTATTGAGAGTCACCCACTCTGACATGGTCCTGAACATATAACCAAACTCTAGTGCTCTGCTAGCACATGAACACTTTCAAAGAAGCAACCAGATGAATTCTTTTCCTTGTACATCATATCCACAGGAAGCAGAAATTTTGAGTCATCCCCAACACCTGCACATGAATCGATAAGGCAAAATGTAACACATATACATCAGATTCCTTCTCCAAAATTCCTCTTGGTCATAACTAATCCACCAATGCGCCGATAACTAGAAACTACACAGGCACACAACCACGTGACTCGATCATAGGTGACGGGCTCCCTCACTTAGCTTTACGCAATAACCACATAGATCCAGACCCCCACATCAACCTCTTCTTCCTAGTTACCATGATCCCACACTGTTGCTCAGCCAAATTTCTCATAAATTCTTCTTTGACTAATCATAACACATCTCGAATTATCATCCACAATCGCACACTCGACCTCTTAATCGTTGTACTATCTTCTCCAAGCGATCCAATATCACATCGTAGTACATGCATCCCATGTTAGGCAGAAAGTAGAATTCTTCGTAGGAACTTCATTAAAACCACGCAACCGCTAACTTGCTTATTGGAGATAGCCCACATGTGTAGCCTCGTATCGAACTCCTCCAATGTCATTGCTATTGTTACATCCATCATGAAATCAATTAATCTCCATGGGTCCACACTGATCCGCCAGCCATAAGAATCCCTTCATTTATTAACATCACCGAAGGTCCAACAACATATTTGAAACTCAAAGCTGTGTTGCATCCAAGACAATGATCGAATACTTCACTTTTTCCTACATTCAAATCAAGCCCTTCTCATCGCATTCAAAATTCATAAGCAATCATCTCACTCTAACCATCACTAGATGCGCCGACTCGATCCTGAAGTCGCAACACACAGCCATCTCTGATAACTTCCTCTAAGATTTCATCTCAAAACACCATGCCTAGAGGTAACAAATGAAGACCAACATACCGATGAGCCTCATTGCATTCAATCAAGGACGGTGACACCACAATAATAACAAGAATTCCACCAAATTCAGAAATATCAAATCTCGACCGTAGGCAGCACCAACCCTGGCTGAAATGACAGAACATCCCTCCACAAGGCAATGATAATAGCCCACTCAAATACGCAGGGAGAAACATCCTGCACCATATATGTAGTAACATTACAACTCCTCGATGCACAATTGCTAACAAGCGCTCAACGCCGTATAAGAATGAGTTAGGAAGGAAATGAAAGCATAAGCTTCAAAATAGAATCAAATCGCACGACGAGGAATCAAGAAGGGAAATGCTCCTAATAGCCATGAGCCTCTCGAAGATAAGTACAGACATCTCCGTACTGATCCGCAAGACTCTACTAGACTTGCTCATAACTCGTGAGACCTCAGTGAACCTAGTGCTCTGATACCAAGCTGTCACGACCTAAAACCCACTATAGGCCGTGATGGCGCCCAACGTCGCCGTTAGACAAGCCAACGGAAAACATCTAAATAATTTTCTATTTTTAATTTTTAAAATCAGGAATTTCATTAAATAAATAGAATAAAACGTGGCACTCATAGGAACCTATGCTTTTCTTTACCAATTTCCGAATGTAAATAAATCAACAAAGTGAAATGATAAAATAACGTGAACTACAATAATAATCATCCACTTGGAACCCCCAAAAACTGATGTCATTTGTGCATGAGCATCTACTAGGAAGTACAATAACAATACAACATCTGTCCGGAATACAAGATAAACAGGATAAAGTAAATAAATATGATTAAAACTCTATGTGCTGCGACTCGTAGCATGGAAATACAGCTCACCATCAAATTCCCTCCAACAGCTGCACCCATGTGCCCAAATGACCACCAAATCAACCTGTCAAATCCTGCACATTTAGTGCAGAAGTGCAGCATAAGTACTTAAATCAATGCGTACCCAGTAGGTATTTAGCCTAACCTCGAAGAGGTAGTGACAATGGGTCGACATTGACACCTATTAGTGGTCCAGTAAAACAAATATAATAAAAAAGGTATGTATGAAACATGGCAAGTAAACAATGAGTACATATATAGGCAAATAATATGGTCTACAGCTCAACGGTGAACTCAAAGTCCTCAATAATCAGATTTTCCAAAATGGGAATACGTAATGCTCAATACCAAATCAACGGTCACATATCATGTCAGGAAACTCATGAGTACGCGGACTTCTTATCAATTATTCGCACGATTCTGCCAAGGCGAGCGGCCCGATCCCATAAGAGTGTTTTATTGAAATGCCGAGGTGAACGGCCAGATCCCAAAGAATATGATACATGATACTGCTGATGCGAACGACCCGATCCCATTAGAGTGTGTTACAATATTCTGCCGAGGCGAATGGCCTGATCCCATAAGAGAGTGTTACAATATTATACTGAGGTGAACGACCCGATCCCATAGGAGTGTGTTACAATATCGTGCCAAGGCGAACGACCCGATCCCATAGGAGTGTGTTAAAATATCCTGCCGAGGTGGATGACCAGATCCCATAAGAGTGTGTTACAATATCCTGCCGAGGCGAACGACCCGATCCCATTTGAATAAGAAGCTTTAATGGGCCCTTGACCCCACTTACGAATTTATGTGTGAGTTATGAAATTAAGGGAGCTTTTCCACGAAAATGCACAATGCGGAAGAAATTCGTAAGGGAAGCACAATTTCTGCGGCTAATCAAGTAGCTCGTCAAATATCTAAAATGGTGACTCCATTACTCTACGCGAGTCTAGTCTCAGGTCATAATACAAATTAAAGTACTAAACAAACAAGAATAACTAAAATAATATAACTAAGGCATGGCATGAGTCTAAGTGTACCGTGACATGATTAGGAATTCTAGCATACGCACGGGCACTCGTCACCTCATACATGCATAGCTCCTACAACACGTAGCACATAGTAAATATAACACCTAAGGGATAGATTCCCTCTCACAAAGTTAGATAGGAGACTTACCTCGCTCTGAAGTTTCATAACCGGCTCCAACGCCTCTCTAACACCTCAAACTGACGCCCATCGATCCGAAACTAGTCAAACAATGTACAAACCAATAAAAATATACTCTAATACTCATAATTAATCAATTTATAATAATTTCCAACTTTTCTTGAAAAGCCAACAAAGTCAACCCTTGTGCCCACGTACCCGGATTTCGAAATTTTTTATAAATAAATGCTACCCATAACCTCACGAGTCCATGGCTGCCTTTTGTTTCAAAATCTGAGTTCAAATCAACTCTCAATGCTCAAATCCTCATTTCTCAAAACATAGCTAAAGTTTCTTAAAATTTCACTTTAATTCCCAAGTTTTTGATGTTAAATCTCATGTACAATCATGTAAAATAGTTGGAAATTCAACAATATTACTTACCCAAAGATTGTAGATGAAAATCCCTCTTCTAAAACGCCCCCTACCAAGCCTAGGGTTCGAAAAATGGGAGAATGTCTCCAAAATCCCGTCTCCCAGCCCTTTTACCAGGTGCAGATGTCGCATATACGACAAAGGGTTTGCATTTGCGGACACTCGAAATTGCGAACAAAGGCAAAAATCTATAGGCTTCACAATTGCGAAACAAGAAAAAAATCTACAGGTTTCGCAATTGCGAATAAATGTTCACAATTGCGAACCAAGGCAATAATATACAATCTTCGCAATTATGAACAAATGGTCGCAATTGTGATACTTGAGCACTAGCTACTAGCAATCTTTTTCGACATGAAAATGGGCATAACTCTCTCATACGACATCGGAATTCGATGATTCTTGTTGCTATGACTCTGTAATTATGATACAGATCTAATGGTTCAATCAAATCACAAATCAAATGTCGTTTTCTCAAAATAGTATCATTCATACCCAAGAAAACAACGCTGAAACATCAAACAAGAGTATGACACAACCCAAACACATCCGAGGCCCCCGAGACCCTGTCCAATCATACAAACCAGTCTAAAAACATAACACAAACTCGATCGCGCGATCAAAACACAAAAATAACCTCTAGAATCACGAATCGGATCCCAAAATGCATGAAAATTGCAATGAACTTCAAGAATATCTAGAATTGCAACCAAGCATCCGAACCACTTCAAATCAACTCGAAATGACACCAAATTTTTCAGGCATGTTTCAAATAACAAAACTGACCTATTTTCCGAAACCAAAATTCGAGCACGATAGCCTTGAAGTCAAACAATGGTCAAACTTACGAAAATTTCCAAACTTTTAAATGCCAACTTTCCACAATAAGCGCTGAAATGCTCCCGGACCATCCGATGCTTAACTCAAGCATACACCTAAGTCCAAAATCATCACACTAACCTATTGAAATCTTCAAATCCCGAGTCCGAGGTCGTTCACTCAAAGCTAAGACCTTGGACAACTTTCAACTTAAAACTTCTTAATTGAGAATTGTCCTTCTAAATTAACTACGAACTTCCCGAAATTTAAATCCGGTTATACGTACTAGTCATAATGCATGATGTGAAGCTACTCAAGGCCTCAAACCACCGAATGACGCGCTAGAACTCAAATTGACCAGTCGGGTCGTTACACAAAGGATACGACTTGTATCGATAGCATATAGGGGTGTATCGACTATATTCGTTCGCGCAATGAATATAACCGAGCAAGTTATAGAAAACAGAAAAATAAAATGCTCTTGTTGAGAATTGAATTCAAGACCTCCACTAACTAAGCGAAAGCTCTAACAAACTGAGCTAGGAAAATTTGTTTTAGTTCAAAATAATTAATCTCTTGTTTCCTGGATTTTCTATAAAATTCAAATATATTTACTGATGGTAAATTTGCTGAAAGTATAGCTACGAATGGTAAATGTCATCCCAAGGCTTAAAAAGTATTTTTAACACGCCGTACCTAAGAACTACTTAAATTCACATTTATAAGCCAAATTTACAAAGATTTTCGATAGATTTTATTACAAACTACATTTTCTTGTTTCACTCTCGAAGATAAGGTTACTGTTTTCCGTTAAAAAAAAAAAAAAAAAAAAAACAAAGCACTAGGTTAGTGAATTTCAATATTTTAAGAAATTCTAAAAAAATTAAAGGAAACACTGAATTGTAGCTCAAATAATTCTCTTCTTACAAATAATTATTTATAATTTCTTCTCTTATAGGCTAGTAATTCCTGAATCTTTAAAATAGTTATCAAATCTAATTCGTGAAAATTACCTACAGATAGGTAATAAATTTATAATTGCATCGCATAATCTATATATTATTAAAAGAAGAAGAAAAAGCCTCCACATTAAGCCAAGTGACAACTTCACACTAGGTCACTTCGCAATTTAGGACAAAGTTAGTTATGTTAAGTAATAATTAATTATTTGTTAATTTGAATTTTAAAAAAAATTAAATTATGCATTAAACATTATTGCTATTTTATGCTCAATGCCATCTTTCAAGTTTGACACTCATAATCATCTTGTTACAACTACCATGACTATACAAAATTTCATCTGGCGATATTATTATACCGATAAGGAATTCAGTTATTATGCTAGTGAGGGCATTACTACAGAGATTGAGGAAGGAGATGGACCTTCTGGTATTCCTTTAGAAATGCAAGGCAAGTCTTCTATTAATATGGAGGCGTTGTGTGATTGAATTAGAGATAAAATTATTGAAAAATATTATCATGTGTGAGTGACTTTGTTTACTATTTCATGGCGGATTATTGATATATAATTTGTAGAATAGACTTCTAATTCATACTGAATGATGTATTTTGATTATTCAAATCATCATGTAAGCAATAAGTAATTAAATTAGATAATATTATATGCTTTGTTATAACTACATATGTTATATTGATTTAAATCTTTAATATGTATGTTTACTTTATATTGTATATTTAGTTAAATAATATAAAAAATAATAAAAGTCTCTTACAATAAATATTTAAGTCCATTTTGCTCTTTAAAATAATTATAAGATCTTGGTATTATTCTTTTTGGTAATTGATACTCAAAAGTAATTTTTAGAAAGATCGGCTAAACGCAATTTGTTTACCAAATGTTGCAAAAAAGTATTTCTTAAATGAATTGGCCAAACACAAAATATTTTTTTTTCCTTTTTCAAAAGTACTTTTAGATAAAACACTTCTGAAAAAAATACTTTTCAAAATAAGCAATTTTTGACAGCTTGTCCAAATGGGCTCTTAAATTCGTGTTGTTCTTATATTACACGATATATACGTTACAAAATTGTTAATGAATATTATATTTTATGAAGGTAAATAATATTCAATATAATTTATATGTTATAGCTCAAGCTCATGGCATGTATTGTCTTCACATAATTGTTCATTGGGCAACGTCATCATCGAGGTCAAAAGCGCACGTAGTTGCATGTGTTATGCCTTATAAAACGCCTCACTTTCCTCATTCATTCTGATATAGAATTCGCCTAAAGTGTGATATGCACCTCTTCTTTGGATCTTTGCTAGTATAGAAGCATGCCAGTCTTTTTCTTTTTGACCCGCCCATACTAGAAATTCGGGAAAATCCGACCGAGGCATACCGACCAACGTTGGTCGGTCAACAAAAGCGACCAAAAAATCGTCCAAAACGGACGGAAACTACAAATGAATATTTTACATTTTTAGAACATACTAATCGAAATTGGTCGGTATATTGGTCAAATATTTGACCGCAATGGTAAGACTTGCTTAGTAAAAGCACTTTTTTGATTACCGACCAATATCGGTCGGTAATGATGACCCACAGTTTTATATTTTAATAATTATATTATTATTTAAATATTTTATAAAATTTATAGTTGAATTTACCGACCAAAGTCAGTGGGAGGAGAAGATTTTACCAACCAACATGGTAAAATTTTTGAATTACATTAAAATTTACTATCTAAATAATATAAATATAATACATTAACACTTTATTTTGTAATACAAATAATGAATGCACTAACATATACTATAACAAGCTATATAGAGTTAAAGTTGTACAACGATGTGTACATACATATATACATACATACATACATACATACATATATATATATATACATATATATATACATATACATATACATATACATATATATATATATAGAGGTATAGCTGCATCTAAGAACGCGAAGCGCTAGGGCCACAGGGTGTCATGGCCCAAAATCCAACTATTCGTGATGGAACGTAACCCAACCCGCTATGTAAGCCAAATAGCAACAATCCGATTCAAAAGAGATTTAACTGAGAAAATAGATGATGAAAATAACTAAACTTTTATACCAAATATCCCAAGGACTGATAGTACAAATTATGAGCTTCTAAACTTTAGAGTTTTCAGAGGTGGTATGAAATAAATACATCATCTATTTGAAATATACATGAACAGATTAAAAATTCAAAAGCTACTAAGAACAAGAGACAACTATGACCGGAACAGAGGTACATCTTCAAATCCAGCTTCCGTCATACATGGCAACATCAACATACAACACCTGCACACAAGGTGTAGAAGTGTAGTATGAGTACCACCAACTCCATGTACTCAATATGTAACAAACCTAACCTTATGTTGAAAACAGTGACGAGCTTGGACAATGGTCAGCGTCCAACACTAATAGCCAAGAATAATTCATAACAATATAAGACAAAAGAACAGTACATGCAATGACTAAAAAATATGTTTCTTAGCTCATTCGCATTTACGAAGAAATAGTCATGCTTCTCAGGAATAACAATAAAACCCAAATCTTTCGCCGAGAACACCAAAGAATGAGTAAGTCAAAACAAAACTATGATTTCTCCCAAAACCATTCAACAATAAATAAGATGTTTCATTATCAGATAACATGAGGAAATTACTTCTCTATACCTATATGTCAATGTGCACGTGAAATCATGAATGTCACCAAAACTGGGTAGCATGAGAAAATGCATTTCTATGCATATATGTCAAGTATGCAAGTCAAATGCAATGCATCACAGTGATGAACTCATGTACTCACACTCTCAGAGTACTCAATCACATGTCTCACACTCTCACTCATCACGCTCAATCACTCAATACACTCAGTCACTAAGCACTGTACAGGGCAGATCCATCCCAAGGTAGACCCAGCCCAAACGCTAACCAATCCTGCTGCGCCGGGTAGCCCAATCCCGTCGTGAATCAATAGCAACCGTGCTCACTGTAGGTGTGTAGACTTTGGAGGGGCGGATCCAGTCCAAGCGCTATAATAAGCAAATTATGGCATAAATCAACAAAGCATGCTGCGGCATGCAGCCCGATCCCATGAATATCACCCACAAATAGGCCCTCCGCCTCACTCAGTTATAAATCTCTCCAGTCTCTCGGGCTCGCAATATCATGAAAATCAGCCCAAAAATAATAATATGATGTATCAATAAATAGCAATAGAGACTGAGATTTGATATGCAAATGAATGAGTATGACTGAGTATGTAACTGCAATTTAAATAAATAACTCCACATCAGATATGACGTCAGTGGGTCCCAACGGATTAAGCATATAGCCTAAATATGGTTTCTAACATGGATCACAACTCAATTACTCTAACACGTAGCAATCTTATGGATAAAAACAAGATTAGGTAACTACACAGTAACATAGAAACAACCAAATCATAATTCACATGGTGCATGCCCACACGAGCCGTGGCCTAGCATGTGCGTCACCTCAACACCAAACACATATCACGTATATTCAGGGGCTCATACCCTCAGCACCAAATTTAGAAATGTTACTTACCTCGAACAAGCCAAATCCAATACCGAGTAAGCCAAATAATGCTCCAACAATGCCATCCCGCACATACTGATCTCCAAACGTCTCGAAACTAGCAAAAACAACTCAAGAACATCAAATAATGCCAAAGGAAACAAACCCGATCAATAAAGGCCGAATCTTTAATAAAAGCCCAAAGTCAATCAAAATGTCAAATCCAGGTCCGCACCTCAGAACCTGACAAGACTCAGAAAATCCAACAACCCATTCTATTACGAGTCCAGCCATACTAGTTTCACTCAAATCCGACTACGAATCGATATTCAAAACTCAAAAATTCACTTTATGAAATTGTAGACAAAATCCCCAAATATTCTCTTTAAAATTCACAATCCAATTACCAGTAATGAAGATTGATTCACGAAATATAACTAAAACCGATTAGAGAACAGAACAATTACCCCAATCCATATGGTGAAAATTGCCTCAATCCGAGCTCCATAGCTCAAAATATGCTAAACTGAACTCATAATCCCGAATTTGATGTTTTAATGCTCTACTAGGGGTTCCTCTTCACGATCGCGGTCCCCAACATTGCGATCACGATTCAAAAAATATTCCAGTTCAATTAGTACGCTCCGCAAATCGCAAACATTCCCTTGTGATCACGATGAACAAATTCCAACAAGTTTGCCCAACTCTTCCGAACAGCCTGTAGTGTATTAGCCATAACACTTGCTACAAAACTCCACATAACAAACTGTTTGATTGTCTGAAAACCAGACACAAAGAGCTATTACTTTTATTTTTGGATCATCTCCAAATTCCTTATAAATTGCACGATATAAGCTTCTAAAGACGGGTCAAGCATAGCAGATTTGTTCTTCGCGAACGCGAAAAATGCTTCGCTGTCACGACCCAAAATTTTAACCTGTCGTGATGGTGCCTATCATTGTACTAGGCAAGCTGACAACTCAGACAATACCAACACTTTTAAATTTTTAACATATTCTAAAACAAGTTTAAATAAGTAAACTCTCATACAACTGGATAAAATGTCATAACTAAATAAAGAAATTTCCCAAAACCAGGGTGTCACTAAGTACGCGAGCCTCTATAAAATGACATAGTCTGATACACTGTCTAGAAAGTAGAACTGAATAAATAAAACTGAAAGATAGGGGGAAGAGAGTCAAGGTCTACGAAGGCCTTAGCAGCTACCTCGATAATCTCGAACATGTAAAAACTCCACAATCAACAACCACCATGGCCGAAAATGCCTGGATTTGCACACGAGGTGCAGGGTATAGGCTGAGTACAACCAACTCAATATGTATCGCAATTAAAATAGACAAGGTAAGAGAAGCTTAAATTATTTAGGATACTAGTTGATTTAACGTGATTTTGTCCCTTTAGACCAACATAGTATAATATTTAAAACTAACTCATAAGGCTTCATGAGAAGAATATTCGTGTGTGCACATACACTGTTTTCTCAAAATACCCTGCTCAACAATATTATGGCATGTAGAGGAAAGAAACAAGTAAATCAGACAAATGATCAAGGAAATACAAGTTTCACACACTGCATGGACAACTCACGTGCTACATGGACAGCTCACGTGCTAACAATAGAACCTGCACGGACAACTCACATGTCAATAAATCAATATATGGATCAGCACGGACAACCTACGTGCTGCACTAACAACTCACATGCCAATAACATAATCCGCCCGGCATAGCCGTAGGCCCAGTCCGACAATATCATACAGAAGCAATAAAACAAGTATACAAGTATATGATAAATGAAATAAGATTCTCATGTCCCTGGACTGGTGTAAATAACATGCTAAAGTGTAGGCATGTGCATAGTGTGCTATCGTAGCTCAAACCGGCAATTTCATAATGAACATTTATTAAGCTCGTTCAGGGGTTAAACCTCTAAGTAGCCTCATCAGGGCTCAACTAGATCACATATACTGTTACGACAGGTAAGATATCAAAGCTTAAAGCTTAACAGCCATTTCTAGGCTTATAAGAGCCTAAGCACAACCCAAACATGAATATATAATCCCAGTGCCCGCACATGGGATCATCCCTATGCATGTGCGCACCCAAAAGCACATGGTTATCACAATAATTCAGGCAACTAGTGCCTCAACCGACTTTAAATACAATACTTACCTCAAACCAAGTAAATCTCAACTCCAACAAGCCCTTGCCTCGCGAATCGGACTCTAAATGCCTTGAATCTAGCCACAAACAATTCGACACAATCAACATGAGCTAAAGGACTCAATTCCGATGAAATTATTAAGTTCTTAATCAAAAGTCAAAAAATCAACTCAAAAGTCGACCCCCGGGCCTACTTCTCGGAATCCGATAAAAGTTACAAAATCCAAAAGACCATTCAACATGAGTCCAGCCATACCAAATTTACCAAAATCTAACACCAAATCGTCACTCAAATCCCCAAATTAAACTCTCCAAATTCCTAACCTCAAACTCCCAAAATTCCACATCAAAAACACACAAACTACGTGGGAAATTTAATGGGGAAATAATATTATTGAATAAAAATGATCACAAGTGACTTACATCAAGAAACCCTTCGAAATCCCTCTCAAAACCTGCCTTAGACCGAGTTTGAAAAGTCCAAAACTGAGAAAAATCAAAAAACCCTCGAACTTAATGTTCTGCCCAGTACCTTCGTACCTACGGGCCAAATATCAGTACCTGTGGAATCGCTTTTGCAATAATTGTTCCGCTTATGCGGAAGTCACTTAGTCCAAAGGGTCCGCACCTACCGAAGCGCTTCTGTGAAGACAGCCTACACTCCCCTTCTTCGCAATTGCGGAGCCTTGTGCGAACCTGCGGGCTCGTAGATGCCGAAGACCCCTCGCACCTGCGTCACACCCCAGACTAACCCCGCTCCGCTCCTGCGCTACACCAGCCGGACCTGCGGTGTCGCACCTATGGCCATTCTCCTCGCAAGTGCGATAACACCTGCAGGCTCCAATCTTCAACATTGCTCTAAGTCCCATTTTTTATTCGATAACCATCCGAACTCCACCCGAGGCCCCCGAGACCTCAACCAAACACACCAACAAGCCCTAAAACACGATACGAACTTTGTCGAGCCCTCAAATCACATCAAACAACATCAAAAACATGAATCGCACCCCAATTCAAGCCTAATAAAAAATAAGGAATTCCAACTTCTACAATCAAAGCCAAAACCTATCAAATCAAGTCCTATTGGCCTACAATTTTGCACAAAAGTCATAAATGACACAAAAGACCTACTCCAACTCCTAGAACCAAAATCCGAGCCCCGTAACAACAAAGTCAACTCTCGGGCAAACTTCTAAATTTCCAAAGCTTCTAAATTCCAAAGCTTCTAATTTTCCATCTTTCGCCATTTCAAGTGTAATTCAACTACGGACCTCCAAAGCACTATCCGGACACACTTATAAGTCCAAAATCACCCAATAGAGCTATCGAAATCATCAAAACTCCATTCTGGAGTCGTTTACACATAAGTCAATATCCGATTAACCTTTTCAACTTAAGCTCCCAACCTTGAGACTAGGTGTCCCATCACAATCTGAAACATCCTCGGAACCGAATCAACTACCTCAGCAGGTCACATAATAACAATTAAGCATAAAATGAGCAGTAAATGGGGGAATGGGGCTACAACACTCAAAAACTACCGGCCGGGTCGTTACGTCCTCCCCCTCTTAAACAAACGTTCGTCCTTGAACGGGTCTAGAAAAATACCTGGAGTCTGAAATAGGCATGGGTATCTGCTCTGCATCTCCCACTCGATCTCGCATGTAGCCACCTCAACTGGCTGACCTCTCCATTGCACCTTCATTGAAGCCATGTCCTTTGATCTCAACTTTCAAACCTGCCGATCCAAAATGGCCACCGGCTCCACATGATAAGTCAAATCACCATCCAACTGAACCGTGCTAAACTCCAAAACATGAGACGAATTGCTGACATACTTCCGGAGCATAGAAACATTAAATACTAGATGAACGCTCGACAGACTAGGCGGCAAGGCAAGCTCATAAGCCACCTCTCCAATCCTCTGAATCACCTCAAATGGCCCAATATACCGAGGGCACAACTTTCTCTTCTTTCCGAACCTCATAACACCCTTCATGGGTGAAAACTTGAGTATAACCTTCTCCCCAACCATGCAAGCAACATCATGAACCTTCCGACCGGCGTAACTCTTCTGTCTAGACTGCGCCATACGAAGCCAATCCTGAATGAATTTAACCTTGTCCAAAGCATCCTGAACCAAGTCAGTACCCAATAGCCTAATCTCACCTGGCTCAAATCATCCCACCGAAAACCGACATTGTCTTCCATACAAAGCCTCATATAGAGCCATCTGAATGCTCGATTGGTAACTATTGTTGTAGGCAAACTCTGTGAGCGGAAGGAACTGATCCAAAGAGACCCGAAATCTATGACACAAGCACGTAGAAATCCTCCAATATCTGAATAGTGCGCTCGGACTGCCCGTCAGTTTGAGGGTGGAATGTTGTACTCAGCTCAACCTTTGTTCCAAACTCTCGTTGCACTGCTCTTCGAAACTGCGATGTAAACTGTGTGCCCCGACCTGAAATGATTGACACCGTCACACCGTGAAGGCGAACAATCTCGCGGATGTACTTCTCAGCCAACTGCTCCAAAGCATAAGTAGTCCCAACTAGAATGAAATGCGCGGACTTGGTCAACCGATCCACAATCACCCAAATAGCATCAAAATTTCCTCGAAGTTAGTCGGAGTCCAAGTACAAAATCCATGGTGATACGCTCCCATTTCCACTGAGGAATCTCAAGCCTCTGATGTAATCTGCCCGGTCTCTGATGCTGATTCTTCACTTGCTGATAATTTAGGCACCTAGCTACAAACCACACTATATCCTTCTTCATCCTCCTACACCATTAATGCTGCCTCAAGTCGTGGTAAATCTTCGCGGCACTCGGATGGATGGAATATCGCGAACTGTGGGCCTCCTCAAGGATCAACTCACATAGCCCATCTACATTAGGTACATAAATCCGACCTTGCATCCTCAGAACCCAATCATCCCCAAAAGTAACATCCTTGGCATCACTGTGCTAAATCGTGCCCTTAAGGACAAGCAAATGGGGATCATCATGTTGGCGCCCTCTGATGCGATCATATAAGGAAGACCGAGAAACCATGCAAGCTAGAACCCAGCTGAGCTCTGAAACATCTAATTCACGAACTCGTTGGCCAAGGCCTGAACATCAACTGCAAGCGGTCTCTCAACAACAGGAATAAATGCAAGTCTACCCATACTCACTGCCTTTCTACTCAAGGCATCGCCCACCATACTGGCCTTATTGGGATGATACAGAATGGTGATATTATAGTACTTTAGCACCTCCAACCATCTTCGCTGTCTCAAATTTATATCCTTTTGTTTAAGCAAATGCTGGAGACTCCGATGATCTGTAAATACCTTGCAAGACACACCATAGAGGTAGTGCCTCCAAATCATCAATGCATGAACTTTGGCTGCCAACTCCAAATCATGAATAAGGTAGTTTGTCTCATGAGGCTTCAAGTAACGTGAAGCATATGCAATCACACTACCCTCTTGCATTAAGACACATCCAATACAATCCGAGAAGCATCACAATATACTGAATACGAGCTAGAAGCTGAAGGCAAAACTAGAACTGGAGATGTGGTCAAGGCAGTCTTGAGCTTCTGAAAGCCCTCCTCACACTCAACCAACACCTGAACGGAGCACCTTTCTGGGTCAATTTGGTAAAAGGAGCTGCAATAGACGAGAAACCCTCTATGAAGCAACGATAATAACCAGCCAAGCCGAGGAAGCTCCGGATATCAGTAGCTGAAGATGGTTTTGGCCAACTCTGAACCACCTCTATCTTCTTTGGATCCACCTTATCCGCTCACTGGACACCATGTGCCCCAAGAACCCCACCAAACTAAGCCAAAACTCTCACTTGGAGAACTTGGCATAAAGCTTCTCCTCCCTCAACCGCTGTAATACAATCCTGAACTGCTGGGCATGCTCCTCTTGGCTACGTGAGTACACCAGGATATCATCAATGAATACTATGACAAACGAGTCGAGATATGGCTAAAATACAATGTTCATCAAATGCATAAATGCTGCTGGGACGTTGGTTAACCTAAAAGACATCACAAGACCTCAGAGTCACCATAACGAGTTCTGAATGTCGTCTTTAGAATATCCGAGTCCTGAATCTTAAACTAGTGATACCTAGACCTCAAATCAATGTTGGAGAATACTCTCGCTCCCTGAAGTTGGTAACATAGATCACCAATGTGCGGAAAAGGATACTTATTCTGGATTGTAACTTTGTTCAACTGCCTATAATCGATGCAGAATCGCGTAGTACCATCCTTCCTCTTCACAAAAAGAACCGATGCACCCCACGGTGATACACTAGGCCTAATAAACCCCTTATCTAGAAGTTCCTGAAGCTACTCTTTTAATTCCTTCAACTTAGCTGGTCCCTTATGATACAGAAGAATAGAAATGGGCTGAGTTCCCGGCACTAAGTCAATACCAAAGTCAATATCCCTATCGGGTGGCATGCCTGACAGATCTGCAGGAAACATATTCTGAAAGTCTCGCACTACCGGAACAGAATCAATAGTAGGATATCAACACCAACATCCCTCACAAAGGCCAAATATGAAAAACATTCCTTTCCCAACTATCCGTTGGGCCTTCAAATATGAAATCACCCTACTGGGAACATAATCTCGAGAACCTCTCCACTCGATCCTTGGCAAACCCGACCTAGCCAACGACACGATCTTAGCGTAACAATAAAAAAATAGCATGACATGGAGATAGCCAATCCATACCCAAGATCACGTTGAAATCAACCATATTAAGTAATAAGAAACCAACTCTGGTCTACAATCCCCGAAAAATCATTACACACGACCGATATGCACAGTCTATAACTATAGTATCGCTCACCAGCATAGAGACATGAATAGGTGAAACTAAGGACTCACGGGGCATGTCAAAATAATGAGTAAAATAGGAAGTAGAACCGGGGTCAAATAATGTGGAAGCATCTCTGTTGCACATTGAGACAATACTTGTGGTCACTACATCTGAAGCAACAGCATCTGGCCTGGTAGGAATAGTATGAAATCGGGCCTGACCGCTACTTGATCGGCCTCCCCCTCTAGGGCGACCTCTAGCTGCCTGGGCCCACCCCCAGCTAGCAGGGCGAGTGGCGAAGTAATTAGTGGTGCTGGTATCATCAACCAAGAATTGTGCTGCGGAACCCCACTCAACAATCTACAATCCCTCTTGAGTTGACTCAAGTCCCCACACTCTAAACAACCCCCCCCCCCCTGACGAAGCTGCTGCTCCTGATAACCCGGGAACTGCCTGTAGACCTAAGAGGCATGGTGAGAACTCTAAGCTAGTAGTGCGCTAGATGAAGACTAGCCCGAGTGAGCACTATAAGAACCGTGGCGAACTGATGCACCACGATCAGCTGGACGAGCCGTCTGAGCGGGCCTATAAGGACGGCCCCTGCTGTGGTGGGACTGACCCCTAGAAGAAACACCACTAAAACCACCCAATCCATGAGGCCTCTTGGCTGGCCTACCTCTCCTCACGCTCCAGACTACGGACCATCTCTAGCCGCCGAGCAATATCAACCACCTCGTCAAACGTAGCACCTATTACACTCTCCCGAGTCATAACAAAACGCAACTGATAGACGAGACCATCAATGAACCTCCTAATCCTCTCCCTCTCAGTGGGAACCAACAAAAATGTGTGACGAGCCAACTCTGAAAATCTCAACTCATACTGGGTCACAAACATGCCCTCCTGATGTAGCTGCTCAAACTGCCTGCGCAGCTCCTCCTTGCGTGTATGTGGCACAAACTTCTCCAATAAGAGAACGGAGAACTCATGCCATGAAAGCGGTGTTGCACCGACTAGCTGCTCCTCTCATAGGCCTCTACAATCTGAACGTAGCCCTAGTAAACTGAAAAGTAGTAAATGAGACCCCACTAGTCTCTAGAATACCTGCTGTGCGAAGAATCTGCTGGCACCTATCCAAGAAGTCCTAGACATCCTTTGACTCAGCCCCTCTAAATGATAGAGGCTGGAGTCTCCCAAATCTCTCTAGTCTCTTCTGCTCATCATCACTCATAACGGGCCTGAGCAACTACAACTGGCTCGGCTGGTAATACCCTTAGTATCTGAAGTCCCTGCATCACCTACTCTAGAGTACGGGCGGCGGGAGTCTGAGCACCTCCCTCGGCCTGAGAAGTGGCTGGCGCAGTCTGAACCGAAACTGCTTGAGAAAGGCTAGTGCACATAGTCACTATCTAAGCCAAAACCTCCTAAAGGCCTGGAATCACAATGGGCACAGCTGGTGCCTGAGTTGGCCCCACTGCTTGAACCACATCTGGTATCTGCTCCTGAGCTGGAGCAACTGGTGGATCTGCAGGTATTACTCTAGCTATTGTAAAAGCTGCACCTCGGCCCCTATCGCGACCTGGACCTCTCCTGGCCTTAGCTGGTGGTACTAGTGGCTGTCCGTCCGGTCTGGCAGCACGTGTCCTCACAATATGTGAGAGAATAGAACAACAGAAGTTCAGTTCCCGGAAGCAACAAATTTGCATGAAAAGAATACAAGAATGTGAAGTTTTCATAAGGTTCCGGCAACCTCTCGAATATAAGTACAGACGTCTCCGTATCGATCCGCAAGACTCTACTAAACCTGCTCATGACTTGTGAGACCTATGTATCCTAGGCTCAGATACCAACTTGTCATGACCCAAAACTCAACCTGTCGTGATGGCGCCTATCATGGTACTAGGCAAGCTAACAACCCATACGTTACCAACACTTTTAAATTTTTAACATATTCTAAAACAAGTTTTAATAAGTAAACTCTCATAAAATTGGATAAAATGTCATAACTAAATAAAGAAACTTCCCAAAACCAGGGTGTCACTAAGTACATGAACCTCTATATAATGACATAGTCTGATACACTGTCCAGAAAGTAGAACTAAATAAATAAAACTGAAAGATAGGGGGAGGAGAGTCAAGGTCTGCAGACGCCATAGCAGCTACCTCGATGATCTGCGAACAGGTAAAAACTCCACGATCAACAACTACCGTGCCCGAAAATGCCTGTATATGCACACGAGGTGCAGGGTGTAGTATTAGTACAACCAAGTTAAAAAGTATCACAATTAAAATTGACAAGGTAAGGAGAAGATTAAATTAGTTAGGATACTATTTGATTCAGTGTGATTATGTCCCTTTGGACCAACACACTATAATATTTAAAGCTAACTCATAAGGCTTCGTGAGAAGAATATCCCTGTGTGCACGTTCACTGTTTTCTCAAAATACCTCGCCCAATAATATTATGGCATGTAGAGGAAAGAAGCAAGTAAATCAGATAAATGGTCGAGGAAATACAAGTTCCACACACTACACGGACAACTCACATGCTAACAATAGAACCTGCACGGACAACTCCCGTGCGACACGAACAACTCATGTGTCAATAATATCAATATATGGATCCGCACAGACAACTCACATGCTGCACAGACAACTCATGTGCCAATAATATCAATACATGGATCCGCACGGACAACTCACGTGCTGCATGGACAATTGACGTGCCAATTATATTAATACATGGATCCGTACAGACAACTCACGTGCTGCACGGACAACTCACGTGCCAATAACATAATTCGCCTAGCATTGCCACAGGCCCCAGTAACAATATCATACAGAAGCAATAAAACAACTATACAGGTATATGATGAATCAAAAAAGATTCTCATGTCCCTGGAATGGTGTAAATAACATTCTAAAGTGTAGGCATGTGATAGTATGCTATCGTAGCTCAAACTGACAATTTCATCAATGTAAAACATTTATTAAGCTCGTTCAGGGTTAAACCTCTAAGTAGCCTCATCAGGGCTCAACTAGATTACATAAACGGTTACGACAGTTAAGGTATCAAAGCTTAAAGCGTAACAGTCATTCTGGGCTTATAAGAAACATGAATATATAATTCCGGTGCCCGCACATGGAATCATCCCCACGCATGTGCACACCCAAAAGCATTTGCTTATGACAACAATTCAGTCAACTGGTGCCTCAATCGAGTTTAAATACGATACTTACCTCAAACCGAGCAAATCTCTACTCCAACAAGCCCTTGCCTCGCGAATCGGTCTCCGAATGCCTTGAATCAAGCCACAAAAAATTCAATACAACCAACAAGAGTTAAAGGAACTAATTCTATATGAAATTACTAAGTTCTTAATCAAAGGTCAAAAAGTCAACTCAAAAGTCGACCCCCGGGCCCACGTTTCGAAATCCGATAAAAGTTACAAAATCCGGAACATCATTCAATCTGAGTCCAGCCATACAAAATTTACCATAATCTAACACCAAATCGTCACTCAAACCCCCAAATTGAACTCTCCAAATCCCTAGCCTCAAACTCCCAAAATTCCAGCTCATAAACACACAAACTAGGTGGGAAATTTAATAGGGAAACAATATTATTGAATAAAAATGATAACCAGTGACTTATCTCAAAAACCCTTCGAAATCCCTCTCAAAAATCGCCTTAGACTGAGTTTGAAAAGTCCAAAAATGAGAAAAATCACGAAACCCTCGAATTTAATGTTCTGCCCAGTGCCTTCGCACCAGTGGACGAAATATCCGCACCTGCCGAATCGCTGTTGCGATAATAGTTCTACTTCTGCGGAAGTCACCTAAGTCCACAGGGTCCGCTTCTGCGAAGACAGTCTACACTCCCCTCCGCATTTGTGGAGCCTTACGCACACCTGCCGACTCATAGATGCGGAAGACCCCTTGCACCTACGTCACACCCCAGGCCAGCCTAGCTTCGCTCCTGCACTACGTTAGTTGTATGTGCGGCGTCGCACCTACGACCAATCTCCTGGAAAATGCGATCACACCAGAAGGCTCCCAACTTCAGCAATGCTCTAAGTTCCATTTCCGATCCGATAACCATCTGAACTCCACCCGAGGCCTCCGATACCTCAACCAAACACACGAAAAAGTCCTAAAACATGATACAAACTTTGTCGATCCCTCAAATTGCATCAGACAATATCAAAAACACGAATCGCACGCAATTCAAGCCCAATAAAAACTAAGGAATTCCAGCTTCTACCATCGATGCCAAAACCTATCAAATCAAGTCCGATTGGCCTCAAAATTTTACACACAGTTCATACATAACAAAGCGGACCTACTCTAACTCCCATAACCAAAACCAGAGCCCGGTAACCACAAAGTTAACTCTCGGTCAAACTTCTAAATTTCCAAAGCATCTAATTTTTCAACATTCGCCATTTCAAGTCTAATTCAACTACGGGACTCCAAATCACTATTCGGACACACTCCTAAGTCCAAAATCACCCAACGAAGCTATCATAATCATTAAAACTCCATTCTGGAGTCATTTATACATAAGTCAACATCCGGTCAACCTTTTCAACTTAAGCTCCCAACCTTGAGACTAATTGTCTCATCGCATTCCAAATCATCCCCGAAATAGAATCAACTACCCTGGCGATTCACATAACAACAGTTAAGCAATAAATGAGCAGTAAATGGAGGAACGGGGCTACAACACTCAAAATGACCGGCTGGGTCATTACATCCTCCCTCTCTTAAGTAAACGGTTATCCGTGAACGGGTCTAGAAACGTACCTAGAGTCTCAAATAGGCGTGGATATCTGCTTTCCCGCTTAGTCTCCCAAGTAGCCTCCTCAACTGGCTAACCTCTCCAATGCACCTTCACTGAAGCCATGTCCTTGATCTCAACTTTCGAACTTGTCGATCCAAAATGGCCACCGGCTCCACATATCATAGCCTCAACCGGCCCAAACCATCCCACCAGAAAACGACATCGTCTCCCATACAAGCCTCATACGGAGCCATGTGAACGCTAGATTGGTAACTGTAGTTGTAGGCAAACTCTTTAAGCGGCAGGAACTGATCCCAAGAGCACTCAAAATCTATGACACAAGTACGTATCATATCCTCCAATATCTTATAGTGCGCTCGGACTGTCCGTCCGTCTGAGGGTGAAATGCTGTACTCAACCCAACCTATGTTCCCAACTCTCACTGCACCGCTCTCCAAAATTGCAATGTAAATTATGTGCCCCGATCTGAAATGATGGACACCGGCTCATCGTGAAGGCGAACAATCCCGCGGATGTAGATCTCAGTCCACCGCTTCGAAGAATAAGTAGTCCCAACTAGCATGAAATGTGCGGACTTGGTCAACCGATCCACAATCACCCAAATAGCATCAAACTTCCTCGAAGTCCGTAGGAGTCCAACTACAAAATCCATGGTGATACGCTCCCTTTTCCACTCCAGAATCTCAAGCCTCTGAAGTAATCCGTCCGGTCTCTGATGATCATACTTCACCTACTGAGAATTAAGGCACCGAGCTACAAACCCCACAATATCCTTGTTCGTCCTCCTCCTCCAATAATGCTACCTCAAGCCCCGGTACATCTTTGCGGCACCCGGATTGATGGAATACCGCGAACTGTGGGCCTCTCCAAGGATCAAGTCACGTAGCCCATCTACATTAGGCACACAAATCCGACTTGGCATCCTCAACACCCCATCATCCCCAATAGTAACATCCTTGGCATCATCGTGCTAAACCGTGTCCTTAAGGACAATAAAATGGGGATCATTATACTGGCGCTCTCTTATTTAATCATATATGGAAGACCCAGAAACCACACAAGCTAGAACCTAGCTGGGCTCCAAAAGATCTAACATCACGAACTGGTTGGCTAAGGCTTGAACATTAACTGCAAGCGGTCTCTCACTAACAGGAATAAATGCAAGGCTACCCATACTCACTGCCTTTCTACTCAAGGCATCGGCCACCACATTGGCCTTCTTAAGATGATACAGAATGGTGATATCATAGTTCTTTAGTATCTCTAACCATCCCCGCATTCTAAGATTTAGATATTTTTATTTGAACAAGTGTTGGAGACCGATGATCTGTAAATACCTCACAAGACTCACCATAGAGATAGGGCCTCCAAATCTTCAATGCATGAATGATGGCTGCCAACTCCAAATCACGGACAAGATAGTTTTTCTCATGGGGCTTCAATTTAGCGCGAAGCATAGGCAATCACTCTGCCCTCCTGCATCAAGAAACACCCAATACCAATCCGAGAAGCATCACAATACATTGTATAAGAGCCTGACGCTGAAGGCAAAACTAGAACTGGAGCTGTGGTCAAGGCAGTTTTGAGCTTCTGAAAGCTCTCCTCACACTCATATGGCACCTGAACGGAACACCCTTCTAGGTCAATTTGGTCAAAGGCGATGCAAAGTCCGCAATCGTAATGTACACTGCTGTAGCCAAAAACTAGCCACTCAAAATGTCCTATAAATGGTCTGAAACCACCCTGAAACTCACCCGAGCCCCTCGGGACTTCGTCCAAACATACCAACAAGTCTTAAAACATATTACGGACCTACACGAGGCCACAAATCACGCATAACAACATTGAAATGATGAATCACACCTTAAATCAAACATAATGAACTTTGAATCTTTCAACTTTCAAAACTCGTGTCGAACCATATCAAATCAACTCGAAATGATCTCAAATTTTTTGCACAAGTCGCAAATGACATAACGAAGCTATTCTAATTTCTGAAACCACAATCCGAACTTGATATTATCAAAGTCAACTCTCGGTTAAACTTATGAACATTTCAACCCTTCAAATTGCTAACTTTCGCCAAATAGTGTCGAAACCTTCTAGAAACATCCAATTACGAACCGGGCATACGCCCAAGTCCAAAATCACCATACGAACCTTACGGAACCATCAAGACTTTAATCCTAGGTCAAATACTCAAAGTCAAACTTTGTCAACACTTCCAACTTACACCTTCAAACATGAAACTCATCCTTCCAAGCTATTTCTAAATCACCCGAAAATCGAAAATAATACCCAAGTCATAATACATCATACGGTCGGGTCATTACATCTCCTCCACTTAAACATACGTTCGTCCTCGAATGTGCCAAGAGTCGTTCCCAAGCCTTCAAATTAATGTGCAACCTTGCCATGCACATACCCGTGGGTGATCCCACATCACCTCAATCCATATAAGCCCGACGACACAACCTAACTTAAGATCCTTAATTCAACCTGAGCCCATAAACCTTGGAACCCAAATTCCAACATCCAAAATTCCTTACAAGACCGGAATCTCGCACCTACACACTGTATAAGTCTAAACAAGCTGTATCAAGTCACATTCACATTCATAACCCAAGATGTAATCATATGATATACCACATAACTCAAATACTCACAGCAGTAACTTCCAACCGCGATAGCTGCTCAAATCACATCCGGTACCTGTAATAAACCTCATATCAAACAAAATATGGTTTTAAACACTTCGTACACTGCCGATGATGAAAGAAACAAGCAGAACTCGTAACCACTCATTAGATCAACAAGTCCTGGAGCTCTCTCGCCTAACTAGAACCATAGCCCAAATTCTAAGCTAACTTCGGACATTACTCTTCCAAACACACCGTAATCAAACACGATAGCAATCACCTCTGGCCCAAAGATTTTGTCTCATCAAATACATGCTACTCTAGAGACATGCCACACCAATACTACCTAGAGCCGCAAACCGCGCAATCCGTGCACCAATACACAACAATTTAAATACACTCAAAAATGAAGAATGACTCAAATGAGAGAATCGTTCGGCAAGCTCGACAAGTGTCACACCGTAGAACCAAAACACACGAATCTAACACAAATGATCATATCCCAACATAACTTTAGTGTAGTGCATGACCTTATCCAAACACCGGCGGCCCATATGAAATACCTTAAGCCACAATGCTCAAAATAAACAACCACACGTAAATTGACATCAAGTACCTAAAGTTCATGACCATAACAATGGAGAAGAAAAGAACACAATATATCACAACCGCAAAAAGGCCATAACCAAGGTGCAATCAACCATTCCACGCCCCAATCACCATCTCGCTCGGATTCCGCAACAAGGCCCAAATAGAACCGCACAATGTGCGCACATAACCCACAAATCACAACCCCTCGTAGCATAGAAGAGGAATGTGTACAACATATCGGAACATGAACAAGCTCAACTCTAACCAAATGACTCACCCCTCAACACTAACCTTGCTGAGTCAACAAATCCCACCCGGTGTTGAATACACATCCTCATTGGGCCTGGCAATGGACCCTCAAATCATCTAGGGTCATCCACAAATGAATAAATGGCCCTCCAAAAGTGTACAATGACCTAACCATAGCATGTGCTACCATCTAGCTAACTTTGGCCACATCTTCACAGTCTGCAACCTGCTTCCGAGAACTCCCAATCTCCAAATCCATAGAACACCTGAATCACTATAGCCGATTCCAACTCGCGCCACTGAATGACTAACACATCTATCATACATAATCATCCCCACGAAAATGACTTCTATAATCCTTCCGTGTCACATAGCAAAAACCTGAATATCAGCAGTCGATCAACTAGACGACTACCGCAATACCAATGAGACATCTATAAGTCAAAACACAGTGCGCCTTCTGAAATGTGCACCCTTCTCAGGAAATACCAAGTAGTGATAGTATTTACTAAACATCTAAAACCGTCCACATCGTTCAGAATTCATGTCCTTCCCTCCAAAACTGAACTGTGACCTTGCACATTGCAATTCTTAACACCACACAAAACACCGCATCTATCATGCCATCATATGAAAAGCACGAGTATCTCATAATCTACTCTAAGTCACAAGCAAAATACATACCCGGTCAGTCGGAAACCTTCCATTTAATCTCAACTAGGAGAAAATCACAATACGCAACATGCTCCTCTCGCCAGTAGGAAATATCCATCTCAAACCATCGAGAACACTCCAAAACCTATTTAAACAAAACATAGCCATCAGATCTGAATCTCTCTAACTTAACCAAGCGATGCAGGTCGCCAAACCCAAGAGAATTGACACCAAAACACTTGTAGAGCCTCACTACATCATAAGTACCTAAAGAACCGATCATATCTCTTACCGTGCTGATCCAACCTACTACCAAGTTGTCCTATTTCTCCAAGTTCCTTCTGAATTACCCTCAAGTTAATACTTCCCCTAGCTAGAACGCCACGATCCTTACCCGAATCTCACCACAGAAGATTCCAACATAAAATCACACAACCCTAAGGCCCATATGCCATTGTATTCCCTCTTGGCACCCGAAGTACCACAATTGAGGCCCCCACTCTAAAGAGACCATATGTGAACCTAAAATGGTTTCCTTTACCCTCCTGATACTGAAATATAAAATTCATAGTGATACAAGAAAAACTTCAAGTCCCGACACCATCCGACGTAAATCTCGAATTCTAGCCATAGACAAATCCGAATAAATTCTCAATTTCTATATATAAATCTTACATCCATTAGAACCTTCTTGAGAGTCATTTACTTTGCTCAAGTCTCAAATGCACCACCCAAATGGGTCCACGACCTGTGCCCCCTTAGCACGACAACACCCACAGAAGCAACTATGACTAAGTGTGAATAACAAATGGGTCAACGAGCTGTGCCCCCTTAAAAGTGTAACATAACCCGTATCCAAAAATTCCTTTACTCGAGTAATCCTCGATCTCAACCTCTACAAGTCATCTGATTCACAATCATGCCTCAAACCGAAACTAGTACAACACATAACCATGCAATCAAATTATCGATAGCATACTCCCCCACTTGGTTCAAAGCCATAGGACAAAACACTCAATAACTCACAATACCTATACTTATTACCGCCATAATCCCGCACCGAAATTCAACTCAATCCTTCATAAGATCATGTAACACAAACCATCTAACACTTCAAATCATCTGCAACTCTTGCATTCGTCCTCGTGACGGTTAGGTCAACTTTCTCAGCCAATCCAAACTTAAATTGTAACACCTATAACACACTGGTAGAAAAGAAACCTTCCTCACAACATCATAGCGATCACACATCAGTAGATTACCCCGCAGGTTATAACCCACCTGCTTAGCCTCAAATTGACATCTTTCTATACCCTTTCACAGCTACAACTACTACGTAATCACTAAATCTTCCTGAGTCTGAACCCATCAATAAGATATGACAATCTAATTTGTTCCACAATTAAACAACATGAAATATCCGAGACTATTATCGCACCCCGTTTTCTCGCGAAAGCAGGATTCGACGTGTGACAACTCTTGTAAATGGGTATTAAAAGAGAAGAGCCGCCACCTAATAATTTTAAGGTGCGTTAGGGCACCTATTTGCAAATAACTCTGTTTGACTAGTCAACGCCACTAAATATCGGGTAAAGGTTCAAATTTCCTCAAAGAGAAGGTGTTAGGCACTCTTCAAGGTCCACAACTGAGGGTACCGGTCGAAGTTTACGCTATGTGGATTAGATAATTAAACTAGGTGATCAAATAAGAAAAAGATGTAGAAGCTGAAACCTCTATTAAAACATAAGAATTAACTATATGACTAGTTGATACAAGACTTAAAAAATCACAAGGACTACAGTTGTGTCGATCTATGACTAAGTGTGAACAACAAGTATATAAAGGATAGGGGATTCCTAAGTTTTTTAGCCTAAAGGATCACCCTGTGTAACATAAATAATACTTTGCAACTCCCTTAGGGTAGGATTGCTCATATTATTCTGCGGGCACAGACTATCATCTCTTGCTACCCGATTACTATGTCAAAGTTGTTACTTAAAGGCGCTCTAATTCAATTCTAATCCTATGCGTGCACTACCCATCTCATACCTATGTTCCAGGAGGCTTTGGACCTATTATTGGGTGGTTCTAGACTTTACTTAGGTTGCTCAAAATGATAAAACTATACGACATTCAAAATAGATAGGACTGCACACAATTGCAATGAAAGGCTCAAGTGGACCTCCACACTTAAACAGCAAATTGCACGCATGCAGATTCAACAGTAGACAATTTCAAAATTAAGGCATGCTAGGGTCGTTAAGTCCTATAGACATAGCTTCTATGTGATCCCGTTTTAAGACGTTCTACATGCAATGTTGGTGTTTCAGACTATCGAATTTGCAGATTACGGGTATTATCAAACCTATAGACATGATCTCAAAGTTATTTGCACCATGGGGCAGTGAAAGCTATTAGAAAACTCGGAATTATTCGTGTTTGATCATATAGACATGCTTCCTAGACGAGTAACACAATCTTATAGGAGGGATCTCTAATAGTTGGTATTTAAACACAGACACATCATGCTTATTCCTATAGACACATTATCTAGGAGGGCAGAGTAATAAGAACAACAGAAGTAGTCGATTAGTTAATTAATTAGAGCCCTATAGACATCGTATCTAGATGAGTATTAGCAAAGGCATGTATTATTGCAATCCTATAAGCGTGCTATCTAATAATCATATAGAAGTAGACATGGGCACAGGTAAAGTATTTACTCAAACAAACATGCTTTTGAAAGTCTACGTGCATCATGCAAATTGAGTAAGTGACGTGTGTGATTCCCTATAGGCATGATTTCTATTAGTGTGTAGAATTAAAGTACGTCAAACAGCAGTCAAAGCAAATAAGCCCTATGGACAGGTTTTCTATCCATTTAGGAAAAATTACAGTATACCCGCTTCCCCCATTTTACTAACTCCGCAGCTGTTTGTTTACAAATTATTACAGGCCCAAATAATGAATATTAGTATAAATATTACACAAGGAACAATAGTAGGCCCAACAGCAGTACTAAATAAAAATAACCCAGTATTATCTGGGCCTCAATAGGCTCACTTTCACACAAATAGCAGGCCCAGATCCAAAAACATCTCAAACAAGATAGTATGTTCATTTGCACAGCCCAAGGTCATACATGAACTCATACCAAGCCCAGCAATCACAGATTGACCACTTAACCCAATAAATTAATGAACCATACATGAAAATCAATTAAACAGCCATGAAGCAATACCCCATAGAGATAAGATTATTTGACATTTAGCAAGGTTCACATAAACACATTGGCATTTTAGAAAGCAAGAGTGACAGGATTGATTAGGCAAAGAACATGAGAATTGGGAGAATCAATAGGGCATAATTCTCAACAAGGGAGTTTTACACAGAAAACAACATAAGTTCATGCATGAGCAATTTTTCTAACATAAGTTCATGCATGAGCAATTTTTCAACAAAAGGAGCAGGAGAAGCATGATGAACACAGTCAAACACTAGGAAAACTTCAGAGGCATATCTACTTAGGGTGAATACATACAATGCCAAGTTTCAAAAATCAAGCTTAAGGCATGATCTAGAATTAGTTAAAGGGACTTTAGCTAAGAGACTTAACATGAGAACATGGCAGAGTCATAAACTAGAACAAGTGGGATACAATAGAATGTCCAACATGAGAGCCTAGTGAGAGTAGCATAGAATAATAGGTTTATGAGCAAATACTTTATTTGAATGTGAGATAACTTTAACATGCTAAGCATCAGTCAATACCAAAAGCATTTATGGTAAACAAGCAACATGTCAGTTCCAGATCAACAGGACGGGAAAGCATCAAACTTTGTACTTGTTGGCCACACATAGGAGAAAAGGCTAGGCATGAGGTTTAACCTAAGGTCTCAAACAATGCTGAAGAACTCACGATTGCACGAGTCAAATGCATATACTAGAACCCGAATAACTTGGAAGCATGCCCTCGCAAACATCACAACCCCAAAACCGTAGCAGGTTGGGCAAGATTGACTCAACAAGGATTGGGACACATGACTTGGTTACCATAATAATCCAAAACAAAGCAGGGAGAAGACTCAGGGCAAGCATCATGTATCAACATAAACATGGCAGGCTAAACAGGTTAAAAAAAAAGTTGTTTATGCTAAACACATGTGATAAGAATGTACCATAATTAGAACTTAGAGAAGTTCAGATGCTAAGAGTATAGAGTCACAAGAATATTTAAGAGCAAATAAGCTACAAACATGATGGGATAGTAGGACACTGATTCAGGGAAGTTTCAATGTCACAAAGCATATATATGAACAAAAGATAAAGAAATTTCAAAGAAAAAAGACTTACCTGTTACAAATTATCAAACCAGAAAAATAAGAAGAACGATATCACAGTATCCCAATCGTCAATAGCCAAAAGAGCAGCAGAACCCCATAATCTAAGTGCATAAGAGTTTCCAAGGGTTTCAAGTGAACCTCGGGCAGTGCTCGCACTAAGTAAAGAACAACAATCGAATTCTGGCGGCCTTGGCTTTTAGCCGGCTCAAGATTAGAATACTGAGAGTGAGAGAGTAATAGCAATAGTTCGTAAAAAATGTTCAGACTCCTCAGGGAAACGGGGAAGGGGATTTATATAGTGACAAATTAGGATGATCAAACAAGGAAACAATCAATTAAACCTAAATCAAGAAAGAAAATATCACATGCAATCTATAATAAAACCATTAAAAGAAGAATCAGTATCCAAACCCTAGTTTGAATCGAACTCAGGCAAATCGTTCACAAGTCCCAATCACGACTGAATCAACGGAGATATACCATATAAAAGAGAGATTTTCTCTTCTCTAGTGCATAGAACCACAGTCGTACCTAGAACCACAGAATCAAAGATGGATTTGTGAGAATCGAGCTTGCCATAAGTGCAATGGTAATGAAAGTTATCATAAATGAGTAATAAGTGCAAGAAAGGTAAGTCAAACCCGCGTATGGACGCGTATAAGGAAAGAATACGAAAGGATCTCCATGGTCGGCTAGGGTTTAATGTGAGAGTAGAGATGAGAGAATGCAGGGGAAACTGGGTGAGGGAAATGATCACTAAGGTTAGGTGTGAAGGTATAAGGAGAATGAGGGTTCTATTTTGGGCTGTTGATCAGTTGGATCAACCGCTAGGATTAAAGAAGGTTGGGCGGGTCTAAAAACGAGTCCTGATCGGGTTAGGTAGATGGGTTGTTTGGTTTGGGCTTCTGAAGGGTAAAATGAATGGGCCAGATGCCTTAGGCTTATTTTTTGACCAAAAATTAGCTCTATGTAGGGCTATAGACTAAATACACGAAATTGTTTAACTAATAAAATATTAAGCAATAAAATAACTGAAAATAATAGCTTAAAATTAAAAAAAATATATATAAAAATGCTATTTTAACATGTATAATGGAACAAATGTTATTATGCATAGAACATAGGTTATTATTGCAAAATTATGTAAATGGCTCAAAATGCAAAGATAGTTATTTGAAATGAAGAAAAATATTATAAAATATATATGTAGATGTAAATAATGAATTTGGGTGATTAAGTCATCACAAAATAGTTTGAAGGATTAATTACTAAATTTTGAGCAGTTAAATATAAGAAAATCAATTTTTAAAATTTCAAAAATTATGAAAATTATAGAAAAAAACTTATATGACTCTTGTAAATGCAAAATAATATTTTGAAAGTGTGACGACCCGGCCAGTCATCTCATGAGCTACCGCTCCGTTTTCCCCATCTCTGCCTTGTTATGCTTCGTTAGGTCATTTGGGATATTTGTGCAAAATCTCATGTCATTCAGATAGGGTTTGATTGGGTTTTTGATCAAATTAGTAATTTAGAAGATTTTGAAATTCTTAGGCTTGAATCTGACGGGAATTCGGTGTTGAGAGGTGGTTTGAGCGTTCTGAAGGTTAGAACAAATTCGAATAACGTTATGGAATATGTTGGCATAGTTGGTTGGGGTCCCAGTAGCCTCGGGTGAGTTTAGGGTGGCTACACGAACTGTTTCGCCCGTAGAAAAGTTGTAGAAAAACTAGAAGTTGCAATCTTGTAAAAGAATAAAGAGACATCGCAAAGCGGGATATGCTATCGCAAACCCAGCATGCGAGCCGCAAACCACACACCCAGATCGCAAACCCAGAAATTTTTCTGGGCAAAGAATGACGTCAAGAATGCGCTCAGGAATGCGGTCGTATTTTTGACATGCGGACCGCATATCCACCATACTAAGACCGTAGATCGAGACAGATTTCTGGACAAAAATCAACGTAAAAAATACGGTCAAAAATGCGGTCGCATTTCTGACATGCGGACCGCATACCATGCTTCACACTGAACTGGGGTGAAGGCTAGGGTTACGATCTGCGATGGCCATAACGAAGATGCAGACCGCATGTGGGATATGTGGTGGATATGCGGTCGCATTTTAAACCAGACTGGGGCGTTTTTGTCCTAATTTCGACCCTTTATAAATAGAAACCAGTACCCATTGGCCATGCAAAACCCACTATCGTTACCATCTAAGAGAAACACCTCGAAAACACCCTAAATCACAGCAAAATCAACCTCAAAACTATATCGAAAGAAGACTTTCTTGGACAAATTCTTAAGGAGGGGATTTCGACCATCTTAAACTTAATTGGAGCTATAGAGCTCGGATTGAAGCTAATTTCGAGGCGATTTTTGGGAGACTTTCAAGGGAAACATCAGGGTAAGTGTTCTTAACTCAAGTTTTGTCAAATTGCTCCAGTATATCGCTATATCTACTATTTAATTGGTGATTTAAGTTGAAAAATCTGTGAAAAATCCGTATGTTTAGAATTAAAGATTTGGAGATAAATCAGATGTCGAAATTCGATAATTTTTGTATGGTTGGACTAATTGGGAGATAAGGAACCCTTTGATGTGAAAATTTCAGAGCTTCGAGAAGTGGGCCCTGGGCTCAGGTTCTGCTAATTTCGTAATTTCTTGGTATTTTCCGATTTGTTTCGATTGGGCTTTTTTACCCCAGCGTATTGTGACATATTAGTTCTGATTTTGGATAGATTCGATGCGCGTGGAGGCTAACTCGAAGGGCAAAGACATCGCAGGCTAGGGATTTAGATGGTTCGAGGTGAGTAATGATTGTAAATGATGTTCTGAGGGTTTGAAACCGCGGATTATACATCGTAGCGCTATATTGAAGTGAGGCACATGCTCGATGATGAGCGTGAGGTCTTTCACTACTAGGGATTGTGACTTGGTCCATCCCGATTGATGATTTTACTACGCTTTTGATTGAAACTTACTTGTTATTATTATGATTTGGGCTGATTTCCATATTTGGGCTTCGTGCCAATTATTTGAACCCTTCGGGGATCTTTATCAGTGTTTCCTCACTATTTTGACTTAATACTTGAACTCAGTCATGTTGTTTTCACTATTTTACAACTCAACCACTTTTACTCAGTTTTGAGACTTAAATAATATTTTGATGATGTTTTTAGGCTGAGAACTATTGTTTTACTATGCCTGAGGGGCTTGTGATGATTTTTTGACTAAGTGCGGCCGAGGGCCAGATGTGAGGTTTTACTGAGTGGTATGAGGCCGAGGGCCTGATAGTGCCACGAGGTGGCTTGTGATTGATATGAGGCCGAGGGCCTGAGATACTTTATGTGCCACGAGGTGGCTTGTGATTGATATGAGGCCGAGGGCCTGAGATACTTTATGTGCCACGAGGTGGCTTGTGACTGATATGAGGCCGAGGGCCTGAGATACTGTATATGCGCCACGAGGTGGCTTGATTGATATGAGGCCGAGGGCCTAGATATGTGCCACGAGGTGGTTTGATATTGCGCTTGGGCCGTAAGGGGGCCCTCCCGGAGTCTGTATACCCCCAGTGAGCGCGGGTACACATTGTGATGTGAAATATAGCCCGAGGAGCTGATATTGTATTATGTGGTAGCCCGAGGGGCTGATGTTGTATTATGTGATAGCCCCTGTACTATGTGATAGCCCGAGGGGCCGATACTGTTCCATGTGATAGCCCGAGGGGCCGATATTGTTTTGAAATTATAGCCCGAGGGACTGGTACTGTTCTATGATTGTCACGACCCGAATTTCCTACCCTCGGGCGTCGTGATGGGGCCTACTAGTGAAAGGCAAGCCAGTCAATCGGACTAATTACCACGTTTCTATTTACGAATTCATTACATCACAAATGCATCAACTGAAAAGCAGTAATTCGACAAGCGAAATAATCACAAAGTTAATACTTCACACAACTATCGCCGATAAACTTATCCACAGCGGTCTACCCAAGACCCGGTGTCACAGTTTCATAGACTATTTAAGAGTACTACAAACAGGGTCTGAAGAATATAACAATATACTGTTTCTGGACTACATGGAAGAAACAGATACAAGAAGTGGACAGGGGACTCCAAGATCCGTGGACGTCTGCAGAACTACCTTGGGTCACCTGAAAAGAAATCAGAGGCTGGAAGCTTCCTACTGATCGTAGCCTACGGTACTTAGATCTGCACAAAAGAGTGCAGAGTGTAGTATCAGCACAACTGACCCCATGTGCTGGTAAGTGCCTGGCCTAACCCCGGCGAGGTAGTGACGAGGCTAGGACCAGACTCCAGATAGACCTATGCAATTTTAAGCATATATGTATCTACAGCAGAAGATAAAATACATAAACAATTTAAACGGGAAAAAGGAAAAACATACATTGGAATAGCAGACATATAAAACGAAACGAATCATCAATGAATAGGAAAGAAAACTGCAATTCAGCCTTTAATACAATGAAATGTAATACAATCCACCCTTTTTCCTCCAGTAACCTCTTGTTGCAGGCGTGTAACCCGTTCCCACTTACAGTAACCTCTTGTGGCAGGCATGCCACCCGCTCCCACATACATCACATCTCGTGGCAGGTGTGCCACCCGCTCCCACTTATATTATATACTGTGGTAGGCGTACCACTCGCTCCCACTTTCATAATATCTCGTGGCAGGCATGCCACCCGCTCCCACTTTCACAATATCTTGTGGCAGGCGTGCCACCCACTCCCACTTTCAATATATACTGTGGTAGGCATACCACCCGCTCCCACTTTCATAATATCTCGTGGCAGGCGTGCCACCCGCTCCCACTTTCATTATCACCACATTCACAAGAAGTCCCGGCAAGGGAACAAGCAACATAACAACTTCCCAGCAAGGGAACAAATAACAGCAAACAATCTCCTGGCCAGGGGGAAATTCAGCTATAACCAAACCAAACTTGACTCCTATTTAGCTCAATCAATGTCAGTACTCAATTACAGTCAAAATCCTACTACTAACCTCCCAACCCAATTATCATTTCATTAACCCTAGACACGACTTTGCTAATGTGACACTGGACTCCTTAAACTTCTAACGGACTCCTAAAGCACTACCCACAATTTGACACTGGACCCCTTTGACTCCTAACAATTCTTACTCAATTAGTCTAGTCAACCATCAACTTTATGCCAAATAGAAGAAGGCTAGAACCATGACCAAAGGAACAACTAAAATGAAGCAACCTAGTGGTAGGCGTACCACCCGCCCTCAATTCCCAATATCTTGTGGCAGGCGTGCCACCCGCTCCCACATGCAACACATCATAACAATTCAAGGAAAATATTCAACAATTTGAAACAATAGTCACACAACGATTAACCATATATGACCCACGGTCATGCGTGACACCAACATATAGACACCCGTCACCATGCCTATACGTTGTTCTCAAGAAGGAGCAATTTAACAAACAAGACACGATTTCTAATCCCTCAAGCTAAAGTTAGAACAAACTTGCTTTGCAATAACTTCTTAAACTTCCAAAAATTCTTCGAGCCCAACCTTTTATGGATGCTCACGAACTTCAGGTGGACACAATAGGTTAACGAGCTACAACTTGGTAGGGTGCCTTCACTCAGCTGAAATCTTGGTACAATTTGCAGCAATTTGAGCTAGGTCTTGGGGTTAGAGAGTGGGGTTTGAAAAGGGAGTGGTTCCACGGTTGTGTTTCAGCTTAAATTGGGTCCATTCCCGGCGAGCTACAGCTGGTTCTTGGTGGGTTTAAGTGGGAAGAGCTGGGTTAGTAATTGGAGGTTGATGACTATATTGTGGATATGTTTCTCACGGATTTTGGGGTTGTTTTCAAGGTGATTTGGAGGTTGATTTGCTGGGGTTTGAGGGTGTTTTGGAGAGGTTTCTGAGGTAATTGACGAAATAAGGGGGTTTTTGCATGTTAGGTTTCCTAGTTCCTATTTATAGTGGGTCAAAATTAGGAACAAAATAAAAGTTCAGGTGTCCAGAATGCAATCGCATTTTGGCCGCAAACTCGACATACGGTCCGCATTTGGACCGCATTTCTGACATAGCATTTGGCCCAAGACTCTGTCTCACTCTGCGATTTCACTGTGAGATTTGCGGTCCGCATTTCTCGCCGCATTTTTGACATAAAACTTGTCCAGTTCTCTGTTCCAATCTACGATACAGGCAGCCAAATTTGGGGTCTGCATTCCTGAAATGCGGTCCGCATTTTAGACAGCATTTCTCGCATGAATCTTGCCCAAAAATCTGTTCAAGTATGCGATGCCTGTGTAAGATATACGGTCCACATGTCTGAAATGCGACCACATATCCTGCATTACTTACCATTTTGAACTCTTTTCTTAATTATTAGATTCTTATACCTCATACCCCGCAAGAATATTAAAATTGCATAATTACAAAGAGGGATTTGCACTTAAAACAAGCCAAATCTAGACAATTAGTATTATATGTGTTTCTACGACACATCGTGCCGTTACAATGATATTGCCTGAGGGGCGGATTTACTGATTTATAGCCCGAGGGGCGACGTTTTACTTCACTTTGATTATCTGAAAAATACATGTTTTTACCTGTTGAAAGGAGATTTTACTAGAATTTCTCACTGATTTACTGTTTGCGAATGATGTTTTAAATGCTTCATTGTATAATGCCTTGTGCTTTATGTGTTTTCTTACTTTCAGTCGTTATTTACGTTTATTACTCACTGAGTTGGAAGTACTCACATTACTCCCTACACCATGTGTGCAGATTCAGGCGTTGTAGGTTCCGCTCCGGAGTATTGATTTCTCCCATCCAGGCAGTGATTCAGATACTACGAGGTAGCTGCTGGCGTCCGCAACCCCGTATCTCTTTTATCATGTTGTTTCTATATCCTATAAACAGTTGTGCCAGATATTGTATTTACTAGACTTGTTGTTAGGATTCATAGTGGCTCATGACTTGTGACACCCCGGTTTGGGCTGTAGTCGGGATGGTTAGCTATATACTTTTCGCGAATGATTGCTATCATATTGTGCTAGTGGTGTTTTCCTGATAATTTAACTGCTTAAAAATGAGATTTTGTTTGGATTGGCTGGCCTTGTCTTCACGAGAGGCGCCATCACGATCGGGTTCGGGGTTAGGGTCGTGACAGCTTGGTATTAGAGCCTAGGTTACATAGGTCTCACGAGTCATGAGCAGGTTTAGTAGAGTCTCGCGGATCGATAAGGAGACGTCTGTATTTATCTTCGAGAGGCTGCAGAACCTTTTTAGGAAAAATTCATATTCTTGAAATTCTTGCCATGCGAACTTGTTGATCCGAGTACTAAATCTTCTGTTATCCTATTATCTCACAGATGGTGAGGACGCGAGATACCGGTCGTGGTCGTGGCAGAGGCAGAGCAGCTAGGGCAGCACTTGTTGATCCACCAGCTGCCACAGCTCAAGATCAGGCTCTAGTGGCACCGGCTCAGGCATCAGCTGTGCCTATCGTTATTCCAGGTCTTCAGGTGACCTTGGCTCAGATCTTATCAGTTTGCACGGGCCTAGCTCAAGCGGTTTCAGCCACTACAACACAGCTACTTCACAGGCCGGGGGAGGCAATCAGACCCTCGCTACTCGCACACCTGAGCAGGCAGTGCAGGGACCCCAGATGCCGGGGGCACATTCAGCCCTGCCGGTTGCACCAGCTTAGGAGTTCATGGTACCAGTTATGCCAGATGATGAGCAGCGTCATCTTGAGATGTTTGGCAGACTCCAACCTCCGTCATTCAGTGGCGCTGAGGGCGAGGACGCCCAGGGTTTTCTTGACAAGTATCAGTGAATGCTCCGGACAACCGGGATTCTTGAGTCTAGTGGTGTGGCATTCACCACCTTTCAGTTTACGTGAGCTGCCTTCACTTGGTGGGAGGCGTATGAGAGGCGTAGACCGGTTGGTGCAGCGCCCCTTACTTGGCAGCAGTTCTCCGCTGTTTTCTTGGAGAAGTATGTACTGCAGTCCCGCAGAGAGGAGCTGCGTAGACAGTTCGAATGGCTGCGACAAGGGGATATGAATGTGTCGCAGTATGAGTCGAGGTTCTCTGAATTGGCTTGCCATGCTGTTTGGATGGTTCCGACTGATCGTGAAAGGATCAGGAGGTTTGTGAGTCGATCAGGCGGTGGCCAGGCTCGATTCTATGCTATTCCAGGCAGGACAGATGCCAGTGCTTCAGATGCCGTCATTACAGGTATTGTTTCAGTCTGCCACAACGATGCATCTGTATTATTTGATCCTGGTTCCACCTATTTATATGTGTCCTCATATTTTGCTCATTATTTGGATACGCCCCGGGAGTTTCTTGCTTTACTAGTTCATGTGTCTACCCCAGTGGGCGATACTGTTGTTGTAGACCGTGTGTACCGGTCATGTGTAGTAACTATTGGGGGTCTGAATACACGAGTGGACCTCTTGCTATTGAGCATGGTGGATTTTCATGTTATTCTAGGCATGGATTGGTTATCTCCATGTCGTGCCATTCTAGACTATCATGCTAAGACAGTCACTTTGGCTACGCCGGGTGTACCGCGGATCGAGTGGCGTGGTATGACTAATTATGTTCCTAGTAGGGTGATATCGTTCTTGAAAGCCCAGCATATGGTTGGGAAGGGTTGCCTTTCATACCTAGCGTATGTGAGGGATGTTGGAGCTGAGACTCCAAGCATTGATTCTGTTCCAGTTGTGAGGGATTTTCCCGATGTATTTCCTGCAGACCTACCAGGCATGCCGCCGGACAGGGATATTGATTTTGGTATTGACCTGGTGCCGGGAACTCAACCCATCTCTATTCCACCGTATCGTATGGCACCAACAGAGTTGAAAGAATTGAAGGTGCAACTTCAAGAACTCCTAGATAAGGGGTTCATTCGGCCTAGTGTGTCACCTTGGGGTGCACCGGTTCTGTTTGTGAAGAAGAAGGATGGCACGATGAGAATGTGCATTGATTATAGGCAATTGGACAAGGTAACAATCAAGAACAAGTATCCTTTACCTCGCATTGATGATTTGTTTGACCAGCTTCAGGGAGCGTGAGAGTTCTCCAAGATTGATCTCCGTTTGGGTTATCACTAGTTGAAAATCAGGGATGAGACATTCTTAAGACTTCTTTCTGGACTAGATATGGTCACTATGAGTTTCTTTTTATGTCTTTTGCGCTAACCAATGCCCCAACAACGTTCATGCAGTTGATGAACAATGTATTTCGGCCGTATCTAGATTCGTTCGTAGTTGTATTCATTGATGATGTTCAGGTGTACTCGCATAGCCAGGAGGAACGCGCGGAGCATTTGCGAGTTGTATTGCAGAGATTGAGGGAGGAGAAGTTGTATGCAAAATTCTCTAAGTGTGAGTTTTGGCTCGGTTCAGTGGCTTTCTTGGGGCACTAGTGTCCAGCGAGGGTATACCGGTTAATCCAAAGAAGATAAAGGCGGTTCAGAGTTGGCCTAGACCGTCCTTAGCCACAGAGATTCGTAGTTTCCTTGGGTTGGCAGGCTATTATCGCCGGTTTGTTCAGGGATTCTCATCCATCGCATCGCCCTTGACCAAATTGACTCAGAAGGATGCTCCATTTGTATGGTCGGACGAGTGTGAGGAGAGCTTTCAGAAGCTCAAGACAGCCTTGACCACAGCTCCAGTATTGGTTTTCCCATCAGCTTCAGGTGCATATACTGTGTATTGTGATGCTTCAAGAGTTAGGATTGGCTGTGTATTGATGCAGGAGGGTAGAGTCATTGCTTATGCTTCTCGTCAGTTGAAGCCCCATGAGAAGAACTACCCCGTGCATGATGTGGAGCTGGCTGTCATAGTCCATGCACTGAAGATTTGGAGGCATTACTTGTATGGCGTGTCTTGTGAGGTGTTTACTGATCATCGCAACCTCCAACATCTGTTCAAGCAAAAGGATCTTAATTTGAGGCAGCGGAGGTGGTTGGAGTTGCTCACGGATTACGATATCACTATATTATACCATCCGAGAAAGGCCAATGTGGTGGCCGATGCTTTGAGCCGAAAGGCAGTGAGTATGGGGAGTTTAGCATGTATTCCAGTTGGGGAGAGACCCCTTGCAGTTGATGTTCAGGCCTTGGCCAATAGGTTTGTGTTCAGGCCTTGGCCAATAGGTTTGTGTTCAGGCCTTGGCCAATAGGTTTGTGTTCAGGACTTGGCCAATAGGTTTGTGAGATTAGACATTTTGGATAGCCGGGTGTTGGCTTGTGTGGTTTCTCGGTCTTCGTTATATGATTGCATCAGGGAGCGCCAGTATGACTATCCGCATTTGCTTGTCCTTAGGGACAGAGTTCAGCATAACGATGCTAGAGATATCACCATCGGCGATGATGGGGTGTTAAGGATGTAGGGCCGGATTTGTGTGCCCAATGTGGATGGGCTTCGGGAGTTGATTCTGGAGGAGGCCCATAGCTCGCGGTATTCCATTCATCCGGGTGCCATGAAGATGTATCAGGACTTGAGGCAACACTATTATTGGAGAAGAATGAAGAAAGATATTGTGGGATTCGTAGCTCGGTGTCTCAACTGTCAACAGGTAAAATATGAGCATCAGAGACCGAGTGGCTTGCTTCAGAAGATGACTATTCCCGAGTGGAAATGGGAGTGGATTACTATGGACTTTATTGTTGGACTTCCATGGACTTTGAAGAAGTTTGATGCTATTTGGGTGGTTGTGGATCGGCTGACCAAGTTCGCGCACTTCATTCCAGTGTGTACTACCTATTCTTCAGAACGGTTGGCAAGGATTTATATCCGCGAGATTGTTCGGCTGCATGGTGTTCTAGTTTCTATCATTTCAGATAGAGGTACTCAGTGCACTTCACAGTTTTGGAGAGTCGTGCAGAGGGAGTTGGGTACTCAGGTAGAGTTAAGCACAGCTTTTCATCCTCAGACAGATGGACAGTCCGAGCGTACCATTCGGACACTGGAGAACATGTTACGTGCATATGCTATTGATTTCGGAGGTTCATGGAATGAGTTTCTACGGCTTGCGGAGTTTGCTTATAACAACAGCTACCAGTCGAGTATTCATATGGCTCCGTATGAGGCTCTGTATGGGAGGCGATGTAGATCTCCGGTTAGTTGGTTCGAGCCCGGCGAGGCTAGGGTATTGGGGACTGAATTGGTTTAGGATGCTCTAGAGAAAGTGAAAACAATCCAGGAGAGGCTCCGTACAGCGCAGTCGAGGCAGAAAATTTATGCCGATAGGAAAGTCCGAGATGTGTCCTACATGGTTGGTGAGAAGGTCTTGCTGAAGTTTTCGCCCATGAAGGGTGTTATGAGATTCGGGAAGAAAGGAAAATTGAGTCCTTGGTTCATTGAGCCATTTGAAGTGCTTCGGAGAATTGGGGAGGTGGCTTATGAGCTTGCTTTGCCACCCAGCCTATCGAGTGTACACCCAATATTTCATGTTTCTATGCTTCGGAAGTATATTGGGGATCCGTCTCATATTTTGGGCTTTAGCACAATTCCGTTGGACGATGATTTGACCTATGAGTGAAGCCAGTGGCGATTTTGGGTTGAGGTCAAAGGATATAGCTTCAGTGATAGTGCAGTGGAGAGGACGACCGGTGGAGGAGGCTACCTGGGAGAAGCTTCAGGTACGTTTCTTGACTCGTTCGAGGAAGAACATTTGTTTAAGTGGGGGAGAATGTGACGACCCGGCCAGTCGTCTCATGAGCTACCGCTCCGTTTTCCCATCTCTGCCTTGTTATGCTTTGTTATGTCATTTGGGATATGTGTGCAAAATCTCATGTNCAACGATGCTAGAGATGTCACCATCGGCGATGGTGGAGTGTTGAGGATGCAGGGCCGGATTTGTGTACCCAATATGGATGGGCTTCGGGAGTTGATTCTGGAGGAGGCCCATAGCTTGCAGTATTCCATTCATCCGGGTGCCACAAAGATATATCAGGACTTGAAACAACATTATTAGTGGAGAAGGATGAAGAAAGATATAGTGGGATTTGTAGCTTGGTGTCTCAACTGTCAGCAGGTGAAATTTGAGCATCAGAGATCGGGCGGCTTGTTTCAGTAGATGACTATTCTCGAGTGGAAGTGGGAGCGGATTATTATGGACTTTGTTGTTGGACTTCCACGGACTTTGAAGAAGTTCGATGCCATTTGGGTGATTGTGGATCGGTGACCAAGTCCGCACACTTTATTCCTGTGTGTACTACCTATTTTTCAGAACGGTTGGCAAGGATTTATATCCGAGAGATTGTTCGGCTGCACGGCATTCTAGTTTCTATTATTTCAGATAGAGGTACTCAGTTTACCTCACAGTTTTGGAGAGCCGTGCAGAGGGAGTTGGGTACTCAGGTTGAGTTGAGCACAACTTTTTATCCTCAGACGGATGGGCAGTCCGAGCGTACCATTCAGATACTGGAGGACATGTTACGTGCATGTGCCATTGATTTCGGAGGTTCATGGGATGAGTTTCTACTGCTTGCAAAGTTTGCTTATAACAACAGTTACCGGTCGAGTATTCAGATGGCTCCATATGAGGCTCTGTATGGGAGGCGGTGTAGATCTCCGGTTGGTTGGTTCGAGCCCGACGAGGCTAGGCTATTGGGGACTGACATGGTTCAGGATGCTCTAGAGAAGGTGAAGATAATCCAGGAGAGGCTCCGTACAGCACAGTCGAGCCAAAAGAGTTATGCCGATAGGAAAGTCCGAGGTGTGTCCTACATGGTTGGTGAGAAGGTCTTACTGATGGTTTCGCCCATGAAGGGTGTTATGAGATTTGGGAAGAAAGGGAACTTGAGTCCTCGATTCATTGGGCCATTTTGAAGTACTTGAAGTACTTTGGAGAATTGGGGATGTGGCTTATGAGCTTGCTTTGCCACCCAGCCTATCGAGTGTACACCCAATATTTCATGTTTCTATGCTTCGGAAGTATATTGGGGATCCGTCTCATATTTTGGGCTTTAGCACAATTCCGTTGGACGATGATTTGACCTATGAGTGAAGCCAGTGGCGATTTTGGGTTGAGGTCAAAGGATATAGCTTCAGTGATAGTGCAGTGGAGAGGACGACCGGTGGAGGAGGCTACCTGGGAGAAGCTTCAGGTACGTTTCTTGACTCGTTCGAGGAAGAACATTTGTTTAAGTGGGGGAGAATGTGACGACCCGGCCAGTCGTCTCATGAGCTACCGCTCCGTTTTCCCATCTCTGCCTTGTTATGCTTTGTTATGTCATTTGGGATATGTGTGCAAAATCTCATGTCATTCGGATAGGTTTTGATTGGGTTTTTGATCAAATTAGTAATTTAGAAGATTTTGAAATTCTTAGGCTTGAATCTGACGGGAATTCGGTGTTGAGAGGTGGTTTGAGCGTTCTGAAGGTTAGAACAAATTCGAATAACGTTATGGAATATGTTGGCATAGTTGGTTGGGGTCCTAGTGGCCTCGGGTGAGTTTAGGGTGGCTAAACAGACTGTTTTGCCCGTAGAAAAGTTGTAGAAAAACTAGAAGTTGCAATCTTGTAAAAGAATAAAGAGACATCGCAAACCGGGATATGCTATCGCAAACCCAGCATGCGAGCCGCAAACCACACACCCAGATCGCAAACCCAGAAATTTTTCTGGGCAAAGAATGACGTCAAGAATGCGCTCAGGAATGCGGTCGTATTTTTGACATGCGGACCGCATATCCACTAAACTGAGACCGCAGATCGAGATAGATTTCTGGACAGGATCCATGTTAGAAATGCGGTCGCATTTCTAAAATGCGAACCGCAAATCGTACATTGAAATCGCAAATCAAGACAGATTTCTGGACAAAAATCAACGTCAAAAATGCAGTCAAAAATGCGGTCGCATTTTTGACATGCAGACCACAAACCATCCTTCACACTTAACTTTCCCCTCAACCCTAGCGTTACGATCTGCGATGGCCATAGCGAAGATGCGGACCGTATGTGGGATATGTGGTGGATATGTGGTCGCATTTTAAACCAGACTGGGGTGTTTTTGTCCTGATTTTGACCCTGTATAAATAGAAACCAGTACCCATTGGCCATTCAAAACCCACTACCGTTACCATCTAAGAGAAACACCTCCAAAACACCCTAAATCACAGCAAAATCAACCTCAAAACTATATCGAAAGGAGACTTTCTTGGACAAATTCTTAGAGGAGGGGATTTCGACCATCTTAAACTTAATTGGAGCTATAGAGCTCGGATTGAAGCTAATTTCCAGGCGATTTTTGGGAGACTTTCAAGGGAAACATCGGGGTAAGTGTTCTTAACTCAACTTTGGTGTCAAATTACTCCAGTATATTGCTATATCTACTATTTAATTGGTGATTTAAGTTGGAAAATCTGTGAAAAATCCGTAAGTTTAGAATTAAAGATTTGGAGGTCAATCAGATGTCGGAATTCGATAATTTTTTTATGGTTGGACTCGTTGGGAGATAAGGAACCCGTTGATGTGAAAATTTCTAAGCTTCGAGAAGTGGGCTCGGGGCTCGGGTTCTGCTAATTTCGTAATTTCTTGGTATTTTCCGATTTTTTTCGATTGGGCTTTTTTACCCCAGCGTATTGTGACATATTAGTTCTGATTTTGGATAGATTCGACGCGCGTGGAGGCTAATTCGAAGGGCAAAGGCGTCGCAGGCTAGGGATTTAGATGGTTCGAGGTGAGTAATGATTGTAAATGATGTTCTGAGGGTTTGAAACCCCGGATTGTACATCGTAGTGCTATATTGATGTGAGGCACGCGCACGATGATGAGCGTGGGGTCTCTTACTACTAGGGATTGTGACTTGGTCCATCCCGATTGATGATTTTACTACGCATTTGATTGAAACTTACTTGTTATTATCATGATTTGGGCTGATTCCCATATTTGGGCTTCGTGCCAATTATTTGAGCCCTTCGGTGATCTTTATCACTGTTTTCTCACTATTTTGACTTAATACTTGAACTCAGCCATTCACTATTTTACAACTCAGCCACTTTTACTCAGTTTTGAAACTTAAATAATATTTTGATGATGTTTTTGGGCTGAGAACTATTGTTTTACTATGCCCGAGCGGCTTGTGATGATTTTCTGACTGAGTGCGGCCGAGGGCCAGATGTGAGGTTTTACTGAGTGGTATGAGGCCGAGGGCCTGAGATACTTTATGCACCACGAGGTAGCTTGTGATTGATATGAGACCGAGGGTTGAGATGCTTTATGTGCCACGAGGTGGCTTGTGATTGATATGAGGCCGAGGGGCTTAGATACTGTATATACGCCACTAGGTGGCTTGATTGATATGAGGCCGAAGGCCTAGATATGTGCCACGAGGTGGCTTGATATTGTGCTTGGGCCGTAAGGGGCCCCTCCCGGAGTCTGTACACCCCAAGTGAGCCCGGGTACCCATTGTGATGTGAAATATAGCCCGAGGGGTTGATATGGTATTATGTGATAGCCTGAGGGGCTGATGTTGTATTATGTGATAGCCCGAGGGGCTGATGCTGTACTACGGGATAGCCCGAGGGGTCGATACTGTTCCATGTGATAGCCCGAGGGGCCGAAATTGTTCTGAAATTATAGCCCGAGGGGCTGGTACTGTTCTATGATATTGCCCGAGGGGCGGATTTACTGATTTATAGCCCGAGGGGTGACATTTTACTTCACTTTGATTATCTGAAAAATACATGTTTTTACCTGTTGAAAGGAGATTTTACTAGAATTTCTCACTGATTTACTGTTTGCGAATAATGTTTTAAGTGCTTCATTATAGAATGCCTTGTGCTTTATGTGTTTTCTTACTTTCAGTCGTTATTACGTTTATTACTCACTGAGTTGGAAGTACTCACATTACTCCCTGCACCATGTGTGCAGATTCAGGCGTTGTAGGTTCCGCTCCGGAGTATTGATTTCTCCCGTCCAGGCGGTGATTCAGAGACTACGAGGTAGCTGCTGGCGTCCGCAGCCCCGTATCTCTTTTGTCATGTTGTTTCTATATTGTATTTACTAGACTTGTTATTAGGATTCATAGTGGCTCATGACTTGTGACACCCCGGTTTGGGCTGTAGTCGGGATGGTTAGCTATATACTTTCCGCGAATGATTGCTATTATATTGTGCTAGTGGTGTTTTCCTGATAATTTAACTGCTTAAAAATGAGATTTTGTTTGGATTGGCTGGCCTTGTCTTCACGAGAGACGCCATCACGATCGGGTTCGGGGTTAGGGTCGTGATAGAAAGTATATATGACATTTATAAAATATGAAGGCAAAATTGGGTATCAACAACTATATGTCACATCAAGACAGAAATCAAGCACCCAATAGTCCTTTTTACATATCAAGGAAACTCTCATTGTCACATTCAAACCATCTTAACACAACCTGCAATCACATCATACTCATCATGTAGTCATCCAACCACTTATCGGGCCACAAATTCCACTCATAAAGACACCACTGGACATAGAAGTCCAAAAGCACATGCTCACACAACGGAAACTACCGAGCCTAAGCTGCAGTCCAAACCCAACCTCAAGTCCTTTAGACCGGCCCATCACCAAAACACAGAAAACACATCTTGTACCTCATCCATGGAATTCTACAAGCCGTCGATGTACAATTGATACCGAGCGGTCACATGCACATACGAGTGAGTGGAAGGAATTAAAAAAGATATGCTTCAAGCGAACCAATACTGCACAATAAGGAAAGAAAGATGGGAAGTTTATCCTAAATGCCATGTAGCCTCTCGAAGATAGTTGTGGACGTCATCATACCGATCCGCAAGACTCTACTAGACACTTGCTCACGACTCGTAGAACTTATGAAGCCAGAGCTCTGATACAAACTTGTCAGGATCCAAAACCCAACTAGTCGTGATGACACGTAACCCAACCCGCTAGGTAAGCCAGATTGCAATAATCTGATTCAAAGAGATTTAACTGAGAAAATACATGATGAATATAACTAAACTTTTATACCAAAAATCCCAAAGACTAGTAGTATAAATCATGAGCCTCTAAGATTTTGAGTTTACAAAGCTGGTAAGAAATAAATACATCATCTGTTTGAAATATACATGAACATATTGAAAATTCTAAAGCTACAAAGAAAAAGAGGTAGCTATGACCGGAATGCAGGTACATCTTCAAATTCAGCTCTGGCCAAACACAGCAAAATCAGCATCCAACATCTGCACGCAAGGTGCAGAAGTGTAGTATGAGTACAAGCGACCCGTGTACTCAATAAGTGACAAACCTAACCTTAAGTTGAAAGCAGTGATGAACTTGGACAAAGGTCAGAGTCCAACACCAATAGCCAAGAACAATTCGTAACAATATAAGAAAAAAAATAGTACAAGCAATGACTCAAAAATATGTTACTCAGCTCGTTCACAGTTACAGAAAAATTGTCATGCTTCTAAGGTATAACAATAAAATCCAAATCTTTCGCCAAAAAAACCAATGTATGAGTAAGTCAGAAAAAAAACTATGATGTTTTCCAAAACCTTTCAACAATAAATAAGATGTTTCATTATCAGATAGCATGAGGAAAGTACTTCTCTATGCCTACATATCAATGTGCACTTAAAATCATGAATGTCACCAATATCGGGTAGCATGAGGAAATGCATCTCTATGCATATATGTAAAATATGCATGTCAAATGTAATGCATCACAGTAATGAACTCATGTAGTCACACTCTCAGAATACTCAATCTCACTGTCTCACACTCCCACTCATCACGCTTAATCACTCAACACACTCAGTCACTCAGCACTGTACAGGGAAGATCCAGCCTCAACACTAATAAATTCTGTTGCAACGTGCAACTCGATCCTATCGTGAATCAACTACAACTGCGCTCACTGTGGGTGTGCATACTCCGGAACGGAAGATCTAGCCCAAGCGCTATAATAAGCCAATCATGGCATGAATCAATAAAGTCTGCTACGGCGTGCAATCCAATTCCATAAATATCACTCACAAATAGGCCCTCGACCTCACTTAGTCATCAATATCTCTAGTTTCTCGGGCCCACAATATCATGAAAATCAGCCCAAAATGATGATAAGATGTATCAATAAATAACAATAGAGACTAAGATATGATATGCAAATGAATGAGTATGACTGAGTATGTAACTGCAATTTAAGCAAATAACTCCACAATAGATATGACCTCAGTGGGTCCCAACAGAATAAGCATATAGCCTAAACATTGTTTCTAAAATGGAGCACAGCTCAATTACTCTAACAGGATGAAATCTCATGGATAAAAACAAGATTAGGTAACTATACAGTACCACAGAAACAACCGAGTCATAATTCACACGGTGCATGCCCACACGCCCGTCACCTAACATGTGTGTCACCTCAATACCAAACACATATCACGTATATTCAGGGGTTCATACCCACAATACCACGTTTAGAAGTGTTACTTACCTCGAACAAGCCAAATCCAATACCAAGCAAGCCAAACGATGCTCCAAAAATGCTATCCCGCGCATACCGACCTCTGAACAGCTCGAAACTAGCGAAAAGCAACTCAAGAACATCAAATAATGCCAAAGAAAACAAAACCAATCGAAGGTCAAATATTTAATCAAAAGCATGAAGTCAACCAAAAAGTCAAACCAGGACCGCACTTTAGAACCCGACAAAACTCAATCTGACAACCCATTCAATTACGAGTCCAACCATACTAGTTTCGCTCAAATCTAAATTTGAAACGATTTTCAAAACTCAAAAATTCACTTTATGAAATTTTAGACAAAAACTCCTAATTTTCTCTTTAAAAATCACAAACCGATTACCAAAAACAAAGGTAGATTCAAAAAATATAACAAAAGCTGATTAGAGAACTCTTTTCCCAATCCATATGGTGAAAATCGCCTCAATCCGAGCTATAAAGCTCAAAATATGCTAAAATAAACGCAAAATCCCAAAATTTGATGTTTTAGTGCACTGGCTGGGGTCCCTCTTCGCGATCGTGGTCCCCAAAATTGCGATCGTGATTCAAAAAATATTGCAGCTCAATTTTTACCCTTCGCGATCACGAACATCCCCTGCGATCGCGATGAACAATTTCCAACTAGTTTGCGCAACTCATCCGGATAGCCTGTTGTATATCAGCTATAACTTTTTGTACTAAACTCCAAATGACAAAAAGTTTGATTTATTGAAAACAATACACGAAGAGATACAACTTTTATTTTTGAATCATTTCTAAATTCTTTATAGATTGCATGATATAAGCTTCCAAAATTGGGTTAGTGACAGCAGATTTCTTCTTTGCGAACGCGAAAAATGCTCCGCGAACGCGATTCACATGTGCCTTTTTCCATTTCACTCATCGCGAACATGACACAAAGTCCGCGATCACGATGCACTGCTGTAGCCAAAAATTAGCAACTCAAAATGGCCTAGAAATGGTCCGAAACAACCCTGAAACTAACCTGAGCCCCTCGGGACCCCGTCCAAACATAACAAGAAGTCTCAAAATATATTATGAACCTACTCGAGGCCTCAAATCACACATAACAACATCGAAATGACACATCACACCTCATATCAAACATAATGAACTTTGAATCTTTTAACTTCCAAAACTCGTGCTGAACCATATGAAATTAACTCGGAATGAAATCAAATTTTGTGCACAAGTCCCAAATGACATAACGAAGCTATTCCAATTCTCTGAAGCACCATCCGAACCCCATATCATCTAAGTCAACTCTCGGTCAACTTATGAACGTTCCAAGCCTTCAAATTGTTAACATTCGCCAAATAGTGCTGAAACCTTCTAGAAACATCCAAATGTTAATTCGGGCATGCGCCTAAGTCCAAGATTACCAACCCGACCTAAAGAAACCATCAAAACTTCGATCTGAGATGAAATACTCAAAAGTCAAACTTGGTCAACTCTTCCAACTTTAAAGCTTCAAACATGAAATTCATCCTTCCAAACTAATTCTGAATCACCCGAAAACCGAAACTGGTGATAATACACAAGTCATAATATATCATACGAAACTACTTATTCCCTCAAACCACGTGAAGTACAAATTCTCAAAACGACCGGTCGGGTCGTTACACAGGTCGGGTTCTATTGGGGATAGACTGATGAAGAAGCAATAATCTAATAAGTATATATAATTGATCATCATTAAATATATCTTTTTGTAAATTGATTCATCGACTTATAACTTAATTAGATGCATCGATGAATATTGAAAACAAAACGTCTCGACCTATATCTATGAATATTAAAAACAAAACGTCTCGACCTATATTGATTAATATATGTCATGCATTATTAGTGATGAATAAACAAATATATAGAAGAATACTAAACTTCTTTGACATGTATATATGTATCACAAATTAAATAAATGAAAAAAGCTATTAGCATTAAGTAAATGAGTTAATATAACAATCGACTAAACATATTTAAAATAGAATAATATTGGTTTACACTTTCATCAATTGAACAAGTTTTCACATGTAGTAATGTATGTGATTGATCATCAATTACAATATAATGTATCTGTGTGTGTGTGTAAACTGACACATATACATAATTATAACTTATAAAATTAACTTAGATAGATGAATACACAAGGTAAAACGTCTCGACCGATATTTATTAATCTATGTGATTTGTAATTAGTTATAAAACGAACGAATATATAAGACGAAATGTGGAATTCGAATAAAATAAACGTCTCATATATATACTTTTTTTTTTGTTATGAGTGATTAACTATATACAAGTGTGAATAAAATATGTGCTTATAATTTATTAAAAGTAATTAGTTAATATAATTTTTATAAAGATTATGCTTGTAGTTCATAATTATTTATTAGTATATATATAATTATGCTTATAGTTCATAATTATTTATTAGTATATATATATATATATATGTGAACAAAATATATGCTTATAGTTTATAATTGTTTTTAAAGTTTATAATGTTTTAAGAAATAATAACACAAAATAATTAATTTAGGTTTTTTTTTTTAAATTACCGACCAAAGTCAGTCGGTTAATTATGGTCAAACATGGTCAACGGTCACTTAAGTGTACCGACTGACTTTATCGATCGAAGTCAGTCGGTATATTTTAATTTCAGATCTAAACATACGGGTTTCCCCCTAATTTCATTTCTTCTCCACTCCAATTTTTCTAACACTCACTCTCTTCTCCCTCACACCCACAACCCACTTTCCCCACTCCTTCTCTTTCTCCCTCACACACTTTCCATTCCCCACTCCTCCGTGCCACCCCAAGTCGCCGTTGGATCTTCCGCTACTATTGCTATTGCACCGCCACTGCTGCCCCTCCTCCTCACCTCCTAAAAATTCTAGGTTTGAATTTGAACTTACATCTTTTTTGAATAAATTTAATATTTTGATTATTAGTTATGAATTAGTTAATTAGTGTTTAAATTTGATTGTTTAACTTTGCGTTTTATTGAAATCTAGGATTTAAATATTGTTTTAATTGAATTGATTACATATGGTATAAAATGATTATGTAAGTTTGTATGACTTGAATAGTTTAGTTGAGAATTGAATGTTTAACTTTGAATTGAATTGAGTTTTTAGGATTTGTTTTTGTGAATTGAACTTTTAGGATATGAATTGAATTTTTAGGGGTAAGTGTGAACTTTTTTGATAGAGCTTATGGTTTGTGAGGTTAATTGAATTGTTTAGGGTATGGGTTGAACTTTTAGGATATGAATTGACCTTTTAGGGACAAGGGTTGAACTTTTTGGATATGAATTGAACTTTTAGGGATAACTGTTGAACCTTTTGGGTATGAATTAAACTTATAGTTTATGTTTAAGTTGAATGAATTCTATTTAATTATATTTACTATAATTTAATTTTGGTGTAATTAGTAAAAAATAATTATCTTAATTAAATAAAAATGATTTAACTAATTTATAATTGTAGAATAAATTAAGTAGTTCTAATACTTATGGAAATATCTCAATTTATTTTTGTTTTATTGGTATAGATGAAACATCGTACTTGGATGTACAATAGGAATTATCCTAATCGGCGGGGATTGAGAGAGGACTTTGTAGAAGGGGTTGATTACTTTGTTAGACATGCAATGTCACTTTTATCATACCAAATTGAAGGAGTAATTAGGTGTCCTTCTGTCAAGTGTGATTGTGTGAAGTTTAAATAATCGGAGGAAGTTAAGCTTCATCTTTATAGGAAGGGCTTTATAGACAATTACTTTGTGTGGACTAATCATGGAGAGATCGATGGTAGTCATGGAATTTCATAACATGGTTGTTGGTGAAAGTCGTAGGTAGGTGAAGAATAGAAATCAAGATTCTAGAATTCATGATATAGTTGCAGATGCTTTTGGGATGCATTTTGGGGGTGAGCCCAATGAAAATATTGAACAAACTTCTAATGATGATGCAAAAAGTTCTTATGAACAGCTAGAGGAAGCTAGTTGTCCACTACATGAAGGAAGTACGCACTCTGAGCTGTCTGTTGCAGTTAAATTATTAAGTATCAAATCTGATTGGAATATTTCCCAAGTGGCGATGGACTCTTTCATTGACTTTATGAGTGAACTAGTTGACCCAAATATCAACTTACCAGCTGATTTCTATAAGGCAAAGAGATTGGTTTCTAAGTTAGGAATTTCGTCGATGAGAATTGATTGTTGTGAAGATGGTTGCATGTTATATTATAAAGATGATGCAAATTTAGAAACTTGTAAGTTATGTGAAAATCCTCGTTTCAAGAGGCTTTTCAACGGTAATATGGTTGCTATGACGGCAATGCATTATTTGCCTCTTATACCTAGGTTAAAGAGGTTATATGTGTCGGTTAGTTCTGCTCCTCATATGAGATGACACTTTGAAAATAGAATACCACCTGGTGTTATGTGTCATCCTTCAGATGGAGAAGATTGGAAGCACTTTGATAGGACATATCCAGATTACGCTAGTGAACCAAGGAACATTTGGTTAGGTTTGTGTGCGGATGGCTTCACACCTTCTTCTTACACCTTATAATCTACCACCTGAGTTGTGTATGACTAGTCCATATATATTTTTATATTATATTATCCATGGTCCACATAATCCGAAAATTTTGAGTGATGTATATTTGCAACCTTTGATTGATGAGCTAAAATAGTTGTGGTATGATGGTGTTGAAAAATATGACATATGAACCAAGCCGAATTTCAACTTGCGTGCTAATTTAATATTGACTATTAATGATTTTCCTGCGTGTGGAATGTGTTCTAGGTGGATGACTGCTGGGAATCTAGCTTGTCCTTACTGCATGGAAAATGGTAAAACGTTCACTTTGAACCATGGCCGCAAGCAATCATGGTTTGATTGTCACCGTCAGTTCTTGCCTGATGATCATGAGTTTAGAAGGATAAAAAATGCATTCAAAAAGCAACAAAGCGGGGTGTGGGTTCCTGCTATATATATATATATATATATATATATATATATGCTAACTTATGAGTTTTTTTTTAACACTATGTAGGTAAATAATCAAAATAATGGTGTAAATCAATTTTTAATGATATATCTTGGGGACCTGGGCTTCAGGTCACAACAATGTCTAAGTACGTAATGAATGGTTATAAGTTTCATATAGAGGATTTCTCTAAGAATAAAATAGCAACAACAGCGGGGTATGGGTTCAAGGTGGTGATGGCAACCAAGTTGGAGATATTGATTATTATAGTGTGGTCAAAGAAATATTATAACTAGAATGTAGAGGTTGGCCATATAAGAAATTGATACTCTTTAGATGCAAGTGGTTTGACCCAAATCCAACAAGAGGTACAAAAGTACACCACCAATACAACATAATTGAGGTCAATCATACCAGAGAGTATGATCGCTAGGATCTTTTCATAATTGCACATAACGTTAGGCAAGTGTATTATGCTCCTTATTCGTTGCGGCAGAATATGTAACGACCTGACCGGTCGTTTTTCCTTCTAGATCCTCGTTCCCCTAATTAAGACTCCTTGTATGTTCTTCTACTATTTTATGACTTGCGGGGATGGTTAGTTCGGTTTTGGAAGGGTTCGGGTTGATATTTAAACACTTAGTTCTTTAACAGTAGCCTATAATGGTTAAGTATGACTTGGGTCAATATTTTATTAAATGACTTCGGAACCGGGATTTGACGGTCCCAATAGGTTCATATGGTGATTTTGGACTTAGGTGTGTGTTCGGATCGGGTTTCGGATTACCCGGGAGCGTTTCAGTGCTTAATATTGAAAGTTGGCTCATTAAAGATTTTCCAAGTTCTTTAAGTTTGATTTAGAGTAGAATTTGGTGTTATCGAAGTCCGTTTGGGATTCTGATACTGAGAGTAGTTCTGTATGATGATTTATGAGTTGCACGCAAAATTTGGTATTATTCCGAGTTGATTTGATATGAATCGGACGTGCGAAGTATTTTTAGACGTTTTTGAGTTTCATGATTTAATTCATGTGTTTTGGCGTCCGATTCATGATTTTAGATGTTATTTTGGTGTTTCGATCGGGGGAGCGAGTTCGCATGATGTGTTTAGACTTGTGTGGACGTTTGGTATGCAGCCCCGCGGCTCGAGTGAGTTTCAGACGCGTTCGTAGGGGTGGAAGGACTTCAGTTTTCTGGTTTTTTTATTTTGCTGGTGCATCAGGTATCGCAAATGCGAAGTTCTGTCACATTTGCGAGGAACCCTTCGCATTTGCAAAGTTGGGAAGGCACTGAGGATTTTGCATTTGCGAAGATCCTGCCGCTTTTGCAAACTACTTCTCTTCGCATTTGCGAAGTTCTTGGTTGCACTTGCGACCGTGGCAGAGATGGCCAACCTTCGCATTTGCGAACTAGATGTTTCAAATGCGAGATCTGCGACTGGTGCAAGAGCTTTTTATTATGGGACTCAACTTTATTTCCCTCATTTCCCACTTGGTCTTAGGAGATTTTGAGAGCATTTTGTGGAGGGATTTCATCAACATCAAGAGGTAAGTGGTTCCTATCAAATTAGCTAAATACTGCGAATCATAGGTACTTTTAACATGGAAAATTATGAAATTAATGGGATTTGGAGAAGACATAGGGTTTTGGTAAAAATGGGATTGGACCACGAAATTAGTTATTGAATTAAGTAAAAATTATATATTTGAGTTCGTGAGGCTATGGGTAATATTTATCTTCGAAAATTTTTCGAAATCCGGGCACGTGGGCCCGGGGTGAATTTTAGGAATCTTCCAATTTGGGTTAGATAATTACTATAATAGATAAATTATGAACTTTTGAGTATATATTGATTAAATTGTATAATATTTGACTAGTTTCGGATTGTTCGTCAACGACTTGGGGCTTTTAGAGCGGATTAGTGGACCGAACGTGAGCTTGGGAATGAGGTACGTCTCTTGTCTAACCTTGTAAGAGGGAACTCAGGCCCTTAGGTGTATCTTTGTTGTGTATTACTTGTGTGGGAGGTACGTACGTACGAGGTGACGAGAGTCCGTGTGTAGCTATATTCCATGATATGTCTAGGTAGTTTTAGATCCATATCATGCTCTTAATTGTACTGTTGTATTTATCATGCGTATTAACTATCTTAAATAGAGCTGAGACTAGACATTTAAAGTTGTAATTTTTGACTTAGTTTTCTTATTTTGGAAAAATTGAGGAATACTCAATAACTATGAAAAATCCATATCCTCTAGTGTTGCAAGTACTTCCGCGAGCGAGGTAAACTTCTCTACTCTTATGGGATCGGACCGTTCGCCTCTGCATTGTGGTAACACCCCTCTTATGGGATCGGGTCGTTTGCCTCAGCAGTATGATGGTAACACTATTCTTATGGAATCGGGTCGTTCGCCTCGGCAACTTCGTGCTTAATAATCAAAATGGGTTTCAGTTTGGGTATAATTGAGCTAGTGTCACGACCCAAATCCCAAACCCGGTCGTGATAGCGCCTCTCATGAAGACAAGGCCAGCCAATAAAAAACCATAACTCATCTTAAACAGTTAATTTAACGAGAGTAAACGATCCCCAGTAGTAAACGACCTCACGCTTGCCATCGAGCGCGTGCCTCACCTCAATATAGCACTACGATGTGCAATCCGGGTTTTCAAAACCCTCAAAATATCATTTACAATCACAACTCACCTCGAACCGGCTAAATTCTTAGCCCGCGACGCCTTTGCCCTTTGAATTGGCTTCCCCGCGGGTCGAATCTATCCAAAATTAGAACTAATATGTCACAATATGCATGGGTAACAAAGCCCACACGAAAACAATCAATAAATATTAAGAAATCCCAAAATTAGCAAAACCCGAGCCCCGGGCACACTTCTCGAAATTCAGTAATTTTTCACCTCAACGGGTTTCTTATTTTCCCACGAGTTCAACCATACAAGATTTATCGAATTCCGACATCGGTTCGACCTCCAAGTCTTAAAATCTAAACTTAAGGGTTTTCCACAATTTTCCCCAACTTAAATCACCAATTACATATTAGAATGGCAATAGATTTGGGTAATTTGACCAAGATTGAGTTAGGAACACTTACCCCTACGTTTCCCTTGAAAATCTTCCAAAAATCCCTTCAAGATTAGTCGCAATCCAAGTTCTATGGCTCCAACTATATTCAAGATGGCCAAACTCCTTCTTTTAAGAATTTACCCAAGAAAATCTCCTTTGGATATAGTTTTGAGGTTGATTTGTTGTGATTTTATGGTGTTTGGAGGTATTTCTCTTCGTGGGTAACGGAAAATGGGTTTTGCATGGCAAATGGCACTGATTTCTATTTATAAAGGGGTCAAAAATCGAGACAAAAACACCCCTGTCAGGTTTAAAATGCGATCGCATATCTGTCGCATAACAGATATGCGGTCCGCATTTTGGACGTAACCATCGCAGATTGGGCCCTAGTCTTCATCGCAAAGTCAAGGTGAGGCATGGTTTGCGGTCCGCATTTCAAGAATGCGATCGCATTCTCTACCGCATTCTTGTCGTTAAAATTTTCCCCAAAACACTGTCTTGGTCTGCGATTTCGGTGTAAGATATGCGGTCCGCATGTTAGAAATGCGACCGCATTTCCTACCGCATTTCTGACATGAACTTTGCCCAGAAATTTGCCTGGTTTTGCGATTTCTTTGAGAGATATGCGGTCCGCATTCAAGAAATGCGACCGCATTCTCAGCTCTGCAAATTTCTTTTCCAACGAAGAATTAGTCCGTTTAACCACCCAAAGCTCACCCAACGCCTCCAGAACCTCAACCAAAACATGCCAACATATCCCATAACATTATTCGAACTTGTTCCAACCTTCGGAATGCTCAAACAACCTCTCAACGCCAAATTCGCGTCGGGTTCAAGTCTAAGGATTTCAAAATCCTCTAAACTGCTCTTTTGATCTAAACCCAACCAAACTACGTCCGAATGACCTGAAATTTTGCACACAAGTCCTAATTCGCATATCGAAGCTACAACAACTGTCGAAATTCCATTATGACCCTCAGATCAAAATCTCGCCTATCCACCGAAAATCGCCAAAATTCTAACTTCGCCAATTCAAGCCTAATTCTACACCGGACTTCCAAAACTAATTCCGATCACGCTCCTAAGTCTTAAATCACCTCCTCTAACTCATAAGTCAACATTCGGTTGACTTTTACAATTTAAACCTTCTTGATAGAGACGAAGCGTCTCATTTCTTAGCACATCTACTCCGAACGCAAAAAATTCAACGTGATTACATAAAGCACGGATAACGAAGCATAATAAGGTAGAAATGGGGAAAACGGAGTGGTAACTCATGAGATAACTGGCCGGGTCGTCACAGCTAGGGTCTTCATGGCCAGTTATGAGATGTTGGTAATGTGTTGCGGACTCCTGTTGTATTCATTGTAGTTGCTTTTATTTGTTTCATTGATACCTATTGTATGTTCACCATGTCTACTTTATGCACTTTCATTATTATTATTGACCTCCAGTAAGTGTCAAGTTGACCCCTCGTCATTACTTCTTCGAGGTTAGGCTAGATACTTACTAGGTATGCATTGTTCTTCTACTCACGCTACACTTATGCACTGATGTGCAGGTACCGAGACAGGTTCCACCATTGGTCACACCGGTGCGTAGCCGATCATCTACGGAGACTTAGGGGTGAGCTGCTTGCCTTGCTATGATCCACAACACCGGAATCTTCTTCCATCTTATTTACTATTCCTGTCTATTACTTTCGGATAGTGGTTTTAGTAGTTTTATATATTCTCTAGATTGTTCATGTACTTATGACACCGAGATTTGGGGATTTATAGCACTTATGTACTGCTGTAGTTGCCATTTCTATCAACACAGACTATGTGCTTATGATGTTGATATTTTGTTTAAAAAGACTTATCACAGTTGGATGAAATTCTGTGTAATTAAAAATATGTTAAAAAGGGGTAAATAATTAGTAGTTTCGCTTGTGGGCTTTCCTAACGGCAGCATTAGGTGCGGTCTCGGCCTAGTACGGAATTGGGTCGTGATAGAATAAGTCCGATTAGTGGGTTGTAATCAAAACAAAGCATGTAGGTAGGGTGGAAGCCGAGAATGTGTTAGATGTTGCATATCAAAATGATATCTCAAGTGTTCACCAAATAGTGGACGATCAGTTGGAAAATGATTTGGAACATCCTGAACGCATATTGGAAGATGATGATATAAATGAAGTAACAATTATAGAAAATGACGATGAACAATCAATTGATGAAATTCAAACAAGCGAGGAATTCTCGAATAAGAAACAATACGTCGACGAGGATTAAAAAGTTGGTTTTTCAAATCACACTCGTGTTATAGCTAGTTTCTTATATGTTTCAATATAAATAAGTATTAGATTATGCAGATGGCAGGCAAGGGTCAAGGTAACAATGACCCTACTAGTTCTCGAGGTCGAGAAAAGGCTAGGAAGGGAAATATGAGGGTAGAATCTAGGGATAATATTATTCCCTCATTTTCACCCTCTTCAGAGATGCCTGTGTCTTATCCTCTACCACACGGCTATACTGAGCTTCCACAGCATCTTGAGGCTTATAACTTCATCCAAACACCAGGTCTTCCATCACAGCGCCATAGGACTATACGTCTGACATATAATGCAGCTGCCTCACAGCCACGTGGATCACAGCCATCTGCATCACAGCCACGTGGATCGCAGCCATTTGCATCACAGCCATGTGGATCGCATCCCTACATATCACAGCCACATGGATCAGAGCCATCCATATCACAGTCATCTGTATCACAGCCACATAGATCGCATCCAGCTATGTCTCAGTCACAGGGATCGAAACCACTTTCTTCATCGACTCCATTAATTTCAGGACTTCGCCTGCGAGACTATAGCTCTAAGCCCCCATCTACACCATCTACACATTCCGTTGATACACATGCTGAGGATGATGATGTAGAGGTAGTGCATTATGATCATTATGGCAGGATCATCATAGTCCCTGAGGGTAACGGGTAAGAGTCATTTGTTATTTTGCGTTTATTGTTTTATAATATTTTTATTAATATTGTCATGTGTTTTTATTGTTAAATTACTGTTTCATGCCGGGTAAGCAGACTACGAAGATAATCACCAAAGAGATCAAAAAACTTTATTATTGCCGCTATGCGACTTGGAGTGATTTTCCATACTCCCTGAAGGAGCAAATTTTTAACTAGTTTAAGGTATTAATGTTCTTTTAAGCAGTTTAATAATTTATATTTATGATGTTTCCATCTAATATTTAACTTTTGAAATGCAGAGTAAGTGTGTATGGGAAGGCCGCTATAGCGAGGAAGTGGATGTTGATTTTCATCTTAAAGCCTGTGAGAGATTGGCGGATCATTTCTTGGATAGTAGAAAGAAGAACAAGAGACCTGACTGGTGTCTGCAACATTTATGGGATGATTTGTTAAGGCAGTGGCAGACCGAGCAATTCTTACAGAAGAGCGAACTAGGGAAGAAAGCTTGTTCATCCGAGAATGGAGGCTCCTTGCACATTGGGGTGCTATCAGCATCGGGACAATAAGAAGAAGACTGATAATTGCTGAAATTATTACGTCTTTACTTTTCTAAGTATATCAATTTACTTATTAACCAAATTAATTTGTTTTTAGGAAAAGAAGTATGGGTGTCCAATGCACCATGATGAGATATTCAAGGAGACGCATATTTTAAAGAACAAGAAAGAGGGGGATGCAGTAGGTGTGTCGAGGACTAGGCAAAGACTACATATATAAGCTTTCAATTTTTCTTAAGTGTTAAAATTTACTTTTATAAGATTTTTTATAAACTAATTTAAATTAAAATAACGTAGGGTCACTACCAAAGTAACATGGAGGACTTCATTCGTAGTCAGCCAGATGGTGAATCGGGCGAGCCAACCGAACCTTCGGACGAGGATGCTGAAAGAATGTGGTTGGAGGTTGTTGGCGGTCCAAAAAAGGGGAAGGTATACGGGCTTCCTGAAAAAAAACTTCTTCGCTACAGGTGTGTAATGCAAGGTATAGGGACTTCCTCACAGGCCGAGGCACTTAATAGGGAGAGCCTCTTGGCTATGCAGGAGATGGTGACAAGGGTTACATCCGAGCTAGAAGCGGCCAAGGAAAGAGAAAGGCTTAGAGATGCTCAATTCCTTGGTTTACAAGCTCATATCAGAATTCTCCTTTCTACGAGAGCTTTTCCGTTACCTCAGTCTCGTGAGTCCTCGCCAGAGGCTCGACCTCCACGTGATCGTTCCTCCCGTCCTCCCCCGTGATCGTTCCTCCCGTCCTCCCCGTGATTGTTCTTCCCGTCCTCCAAGAAATCGTTCTCTACAACGTCTTGTAGATGAAATTTCATTAGATGGTGATGATGTTAAAGAAAATACCTCTTGACCAATACTTTGATATACTTTGAACTAGACTAATCGAACTAGTTTTGAATTAGATTGAACAATTATGAACTTGTTGTAATTACTTAGTTTTTGCTTGGTTTGAATTGTGATGTTTAATTGAACTTTGTTAGTTTTAAAGTATTATTTGGATGTTTGGTTGGATTGGGGGTGAATTAGGGGTTGTTTGAAATAAATTGGGGGTTATTTGATGTGAATTAGGGGTATTGGTATACTGTTTTTATTTGGCAGGTGGTGTAGCTACCAAAACAGGCATTTTCTGCCAAAATTAATCCCAGAAAACCGACTGACCTTAGTCGGTAACTAATAAAAAATTTAATTTAAATTTAAATTAAATGTCGTCGGTATTATTAAATTTAATTATTTATAAAAATTATAAATTTTCTAGTACCGACCAACGTTGGTCGGTATATAAAATATTATTTATTAATTTAATTTTTATTGCAGACCAAGTTGGTTGGTAAACAAAATTATTAAATTTAGAACACCGGCCAACGTTGGTCAGTAAAATTAAATTATTAAAATAATAATCCGGCCAATATTGGTCGATAATTCAATTAAATTGTCATATGGTCGTGTAGAGCATATCGATCTAAGTTGGTCGGTAATTTCCGATCGACATTGATCGTTATGCTCTACTGACCTTCAAAATACCAACTACACGTAAATGGTCGCGTTTTAAACGGTTATTGGCCATTACCGATCGATTTTAGTCGATTTTTTTGGACGATTTTATGCGAATTTTTAGTAGTGCGCCCTCGTCAGTCCGCCTCCTCGTGGTATCTCACTATAGAGTTTCTTGCAACAAATTAAAATCAAGAACACTAAACAGCGCAAAAATGCACTATCACACAAGTAATTAAACAGATAAATAATTACATCTCAAATAAACAGATAAATAAATAGTGAATTGAAAACAATGAAATATTTGGATCACAAGATTTTTGCCAGGTCATGCCATTTCATTTGGTCGGGGACATATTTGGTGAAACCACTTAGCTGTAAAAGAAGATGTGAAAAGATATAAAAGTTCGACAGATATGCCGACTATTACAGAAGCTAAAATGTTTAAATATTATCCCACATAATTCACGGCTATTGTTTCGCCATCACATTCATGGGCTGTGTCTTTCGTTATTAGTTGGAGTTGGTAAATGAATTTAAAGAGTTCCCTATTTTGACTTGACTGGAGAATACTTACATTTGGCCTAAATCATGTGCTATAGTCGAAAACTTGGTATAAGTATTTGACAATTACTATAGATAAATATCATACTGAATATTCGTAATTTATAAATTTTTATTTCGCTCAAGGAAAAGAGAGTTATTCAAAACCTTGAAGAACAAATTTTCAAGCATATTCTATATTTTCAATCTTTATCTCATATAACAAAACAAAAAAATGAATCTTTCTCTCAAATTTAGACTACGTTTCTTTTCTATCTTTGTTTATGGTAGTTCTGAAGCTAACTTTATTTTAAGTTTCTCGTTTGTAGCATTATGGAAGATGATCTGATAAGGGTAGTTCAAGGAGAAAAACTGATAGGCTATAAAACTCCTGAAGAAGGATTGCATGTGACAAGTAAGATAAATCTTGCATTTGAAAGGGAGAGAAAGTTGAAAGTATTGCATAAGACATAGCTAGAGAACAAGTTCAAAGGGTACACAACCTTTGAACTCAAATTAGTGAAACCAAAGGACAAATACATGAAATATATACGCCAGGCAAAACCATCTGTACATGTCATGTAAGGGTGGACTTTCGGCCAGTTCAATTTGAATATGAAAATTTTAATTTGAATTTTTAATTTTCAGATAAAAAAATGATAATCCAAATTTAATTCATATAAGCTCGAATTAGATTAGATCTATTAAGTTCGGCTTCAGATTAATTAATCGGTTTATTTATTTTGAATTTTCAATATTGAGCATATAAGTTGAGTTACTTCTCCCTCTTGCAAAAATAAATATCCAAATGAAGTATTCATGCCTAAATAGTACCTCATTCGCACTACGATCATCCCAATAAAGTATTCATGCAAGTAATAAAATTATTATAAGGAAAATACAACATAGATATTATTAAGGCCGACAAGAATTAACAATTGTAAAACCATGTCCAAATGGAAAGTATTATGGCACTGACTTAGTAATTAATATTAAATATATGAGTTAATATGTAACGAGTAGGATATTGGACTTATTATTATTGGTATACGAATACTGAACTAATGTCTAATGGACAACACTAACTATAAGATACAAAAGTTTCGGATTTTCTAATATCCAAAATTCGAATTACCAAATTGAACTTTCAACTCGATATCTAAAAATTTTAAAAATTAAATTCAAAATTCAAATAAAAAATCCGAAAAAAATTGAATTTCGAATTTGCCTGATTGTGCCACCTCTAATGCCATGAGCTTGGATGGTGAAAATAGCACAGGCTAGCCAGTCTATAGACTGGTGATTGAAAAATAGCCAACATTTGTAAGATCATTGAAACATAGTCAATATTTTGCTGAAATACGGAGAATTCCAGCATAATATGCTGGATTTTATGGAGCTCTTGTGTATAAACTTCTAGTATATTATATTAGAACTCTAGTACACGAAAAATTCCAACATATTATGCTGGATTATGAAGCTCTGCATATACACTTCCAGCATATATATTGCAACTCTATCATATTATAAAATTCCAGCACATTATGCTGGAATCTCATATGTAAACAATTCAAACTCTTACATACTATGTTGGAAAATTTCCGAAAGTGTTTTGTACACATTTTATCTTTACATAAAAAAGTTCTAAAATTTAATTAGTTTTGAAACTCTAATTATTTTAATTACCAGTTGTAATTCCGACTATTTCTAATTTTTTGTTTTTTCCGTTTGGACGGTGACATTATCTGTCATTTCATTTGATAACTCTAGTGAGTAGTTATGTGCCCTTGCCGACAAATTCAATTCTTCAATTATGCAGGTTTTCGAATAGTTCTATCTATGGACTTTAATTTGTCTGCCATTATGGCAGATCTGTCAATTTATGGTTGACATAATAGGAGCACCTTATGGGCATGTTTCTTTATTTATTTTGAGTAAGTATCCGATTGTGGCCACAACTCCAATTTTAGTGTCGGTTCTCTACATCCCTCTCGTATCTCTTGCTTTTTATGCAGTAAGATGAATCAAATCCTTCTACCTTTGATTACGGTTCTAATTGGTTGGAAATATAAATGAAAATAATAAACTTGTACTAAAATATGCTTAAACGTCAATCCAAATTAGTCGGGCTAATAAATTTAGAATATAAAATAAACAAATTAAAAGAAATTCGATTGCCACAACTCTACGGAGATTTTCGTTTTAGATGTCAATGGTTAGACTAAATGTCAGAAACAAAATGTATATTAGGTTGTTCACCTATGTGAATGCTCCATCAAGTTTACTTTAAAAGAAGATTTTGATATTTTTTGGCCTGTTTTTTTTTTTTTTTCAATAGTAAGGCATTTTGATAGGTCCATAAGTATCTCTAGCGCATTCACGAGTATTATACATTTGCCTATTCCTTTTTCTAATATGATTAATTTTGTAAATAAAATTAAATTTGGACCAACAATATTAATATTGTATACGGCTAAAATCGGGAATAGAACGTACCCCGATTTTCCGGTGAAGAAAACAGAAGAAGGGCATGGATGTACGAGACTAAAATCGAGGCCGGGAACCTTTTGTATCGAGACCCACGAAAGAAGAACGATATGTTCATCACCGGACGTGATAAAGCGACGCTCCCCGGACCCAGAACGAGTTCTAAAATCTTAGAAAATACGGTATACGGTTACACACGACGGATAAAGGGCCGTGATATTCGTACCTAACCGGATATCACGGCGCAGATCTCGCTCGATATCGGTTACATATCAGTAATTACGAGAAAAGAAGACTTTTACCTTTTTAGACTTGTACTACGGATGGATCTCTCCTACTATATAAAGAGGAGTTTTTTTCTTTTGAGACACATTGTAACACGCGAATCAAGGCAATACAAATTCATTTTCTGCTTTCTAGTTACTGCAAAAGTTCTTACTTAACTGTTTTGTTCTTCATTCGCGATTGGGTTCGAACCAAGGGTCTGATCGAGGGCAAACTACTATTCGACTTAGGTTTAGGCTAGGACGTAACATTACAACTGGTTTGATCATCATTTTATCTTTAACTCGTTTATCTAATATTCTTGATTATTTGTGTTGAATCAATCCACATATCCTTAAAACCTCGTACAAGTTTAGTTGTTATCCGATTTAAGGGTAAACAGTTTGGCACGCACCATGAGGCTAAGGATGTGTGCTGATTTGATACAAATCTCCATAACACATTCTATTTTATGCTTGTTCTTTAAAGTCTTAATTTTATGTCAGCTTAAAAATGTCAAGTTCTCAATCAGCCCACTTGAATATTAACGCTGAGTTTGGAAATCATGGCAAAAACAATAATACAGTGCCTAGTAACGAGGTGCCTCCTACTGATCCCAACGGAGTCCTAGTTGCCGATCCGGTCATTGCTAACTCACAGGTGGCCATCAGCGTCAATTTGCTAACTTATCCCCAAAACAACATTCACGGGGGACCCCGACCAACAGCTCGAGAAGTGCCCGAAGGCGAAGGCGATGGGTTCAGCCTACAGTTAATCTTCGAAATGTTGCAGGTTCAACAAATGGCGATAGCACAGATACAGAATCAACGTCATGCCCCCAACAGAGTTGAGCCCGAACAATCCCGGGAAAACATCCAAAGAAACGAGCAGATCACCAAGAGCGCAGGTGAAGCTGAGCCCGGGGTCAATCCCGAAATAATGAAAATGCTTGAAGAATTAATGAAGCGGGTAGAGTCAGGCGAGAAAAAAATTGAGGCCAATGACAAAAAGGTGAAAACATACAATTCCAGGGTCGATCAAATCTTGGGAGCACCCCTCATATTGAAAGGGATGGATACAAAGAAATTTATCCAGAAGCCTTTTCCTTCGAGCGCGGTACCGAAGCCAATTCCAAAGATATTTCGCATGCCCGATATTCCAAAACATAACGGAGCCACAGATACGAATGCGAATGTGACCTCCTATGCATGCACTATCAAAGGGAATGACTTGGAAGATGATGAAATCGAGTCGGTGTTACTAACGAAGTTTGGGGAGACTTTGTCCAAAGGAGCAATGATATAGTATCACAACTTACCCTCAAATTCTGTTGACTCATTTGCTATGCTTGCAGATGCTTTCGTGAAGGTCCATGCCGAGTCTATCAAGGCCGACACCAGAAAGTCAGAACTTTTCAAGGTTAAACAAAGAGACAGCGTGATGCTCAGGGAGTTCGTGTCAAGGTTCCAGAAGGAATATATGGACCTACCTCCGATTGTAAATGATTGGGCCGTTCAGGAATTCACTTAGGGGCTTAACCCCCGAAGCTCCTTGGCTTCATAGCAGCTAAAACAAAATTGGGTAGAGTACCCGGTGGTGACTTGGGATGACGTCCCCAATAGGTATCAGTTGAAGATCAGGGTCGAGGACGACCAACTTGGAGCCCCTTCTGGGTCTTTTTATCCCATCAGGGACGACGATGGGTCTAATAGATCCATTGATCACGAGCCAAAGGGGAAATGGGTTTGGATATCACCCCACAAGGAATGAAAAGAGAGGCAATAGAGGGACTAGTAGCTGATGTTTGATGAGCAACGACAGGCCGCTTGGGAGCAGGGAAGCACCGACATTATCAGAGTATAACTTTATCATTGATGGTGCCAGCATTGCGTAGCCATCGATCACATCAAATAGACAAAATGGCCCCGACCATTGCAGTCCGACCCTACCCAAAGAGATGTTAACTTGATGTGTAAGTATCACGGCACTCATGGTCACAGGACCGAGGATTGCCGATAATTGAGAGAAGAAGTTGCTCGGTTGTTCAACGACTGGCACCTCGGAGAGTTTCTGAGTGATCGAGACAAAAATCACTTCAGGAATAGGGACGCCAACAAACAGGTCGAATAAGAAGAGCCTCAGCACGTCATCGACATGATCATCGGAGGGGTCGATATCCCCCAAGGGCCAATGATAAAGCGCACTAAAGTGTCTATCAAAAGGGAAAAATGCACCCGAGATTATGTACACGGAGGGAACCATTTTGTTAAAAGACAACGATGCCGAACGCATCGTGCAATCTCATAGTGATCCGCTAGTAGTATCCGTACTTATCAATGAATCTCGAGTTAAATGTGTGTTGACCGATCCAGGTAGCTCGGCCAATGTCATCAAATCGAGGGTCATAGAGCAATTAGGGTTACCAGACCAAGCAGTGCCAACAGTCTGGGTGTTGAACCGATTTAACATGGCATGCAAAACTACTAAAGGAGAGATAACTCTGCTGGTGAACACCACCCGGATGATCAAGAGACAAAGCTCTATGTGATCGATGGGGACATGAGGTATAACGCTATATATGGGAGGACTGTAAACGGTCTACGAAAAGCAGCCAACTACAAAGGAGATGTTGTAGTCGATGAGGTAATCCTGGTGCCCGCAATTTCGACATCAAGGAAGGCGGAGCCGACCAGAAAGGTAGAAATTAAATAGCAATCACTAATGCCGGTCTCGATCGAACCACAGTAATGAGGAATAGACAAGGAAGATGATTACGAAGTCCCGAGATCGTTCATAGCTCCTAATGACACCGATGCCGCAAAATCGACGGCCGAAGAGTTAGAGCAAGTCATATTGATCAAAAACCTACCGATCGAAAGGTAAACCTGGGCACGCGGTTAACCCCCGAGCTCAGGAAAAAACTCATCGATTTTCTTAAAGCTAACATAGATTGTTTCGCTTGGTCCCATGTTGACATGACAAGGATACCACCGGAGGTAACCACTCATAAACTGAGTGTGGACCTATATTTTTATCCGGGAAGTTAAATACCCAAGTATGCATTCATCAAGGACGAGGTATCCAAGCTCCTTAAAATAGGGTCCATCCGGGAAGTTAAATACCCAGTATGGCTAGCTAACGTAGTGGTAGTGCCTAAAAAAGGGATTAAGATAAGAATGTGTATAGATTACAAATATCTAAACAAGGCATGCGCTAAGGATTCTTTCCCTTTGCCGAACATCGATTGGATGATCGACGTGACGGCCGGGCATGGGATACTCAGCTTTCTCGATGCCTATATCGGGTACAACCAAATTCGGATGGACCTGGACGATCAAGAAAAGACTTCTTTGATCACTAAATTTGGCACCTATTGTTATAATGTAATGCTGTTTGGATTAAAGAACGTCGGTGCCACCTATTAACGCTTAGTAAATCGGATGTTCGAAGAGCAGATAGGAAATCAATGGAACTTTATATTGACAATATGTTAGTTAAGTCCCTGAGAGAAGAGGACCATTTGAAACATTTGCAGGAGACCTTCGATGTACTGAAGAAATACAATATGAAGCTGAACCCGGAGAAGTGCGCATTCGGGGTTGGATCAGGAAAATTCCTCGGGTTCATGGTATCCAATAAAGGGATCGAGATCAACTTTGAAAAAATCAAATCCATAGAGGATATCACTTCGATGGACAACGTCAAGGCCGTTCAGAGATTGACCGGGCGTATAGCCGCCCTGGGCCGGTTCATATTGAGGTCATCGGACAAAAGCCATTGATTCTTCTCACTATTAAAGAAGAAGAAGAACTTTTCCTGGGCCTGATGTGCCGGAGAATTTCGGCACATTTTGATACTAATTGCTTAGATTTTAACTTGTTTTACATGCAATTTCCCTAGTTACTTATGTAATTTTATTGTTTTTGCAGTGTATGAGGTGAAAGAACCTAAGAGCATGGAAAAGAGTTCAAAAAGCCACATAAAGACAAGAAAAGAGCAGAAAAACATCGCAGAGGTGGATATGCTATCGCAAATACCACGAGCCGCATACTTCACATCAAGATCGCAGATCAAGACAGACTTCTGGGCAAAATTTCACGTCAAGAATGCAGTCGCATATGCGATCGCATAACTTGTCTGCAAGCCGCAGATTGCACACGGAGATCGCAGACCAAAACAGAATCTTGGGTGAACTTCAAAGTCAGAAATGCGGTCTCTTCTGCGATCGCATAACATGTTTGCGAGCCGCAGAAGCAACCTCAAACCAAGCGCGAAGTCTACTAAAGGAAGCAAATGCGATGCAAGATGCGGTCACATTTCTACAATGCGGACCGCAAACCATGAATGCGGTGAAGGCGAAACTAGGGTTAAATTCTGCGATAGATATGTCAAATATGCTGACCACATTTCTGTTATGCGACAGAAATGCGATCGCATATTCGACTTTAGGGCAGATTCGACCCGAATTTTGTCTCGATTTTTGGGCCTCTATAAATAGGTCTATTAGGGTTTTGTGGGGGCTATCTTGTCAAACTTAGAAGCTAAAGTACAAGGCTTGAATATTCCTTTCTTTTGGAAGCCTTTGCGTCGAGAATCTTTCACTTTGTAAGCTTTATGACAATTAATATTCTTTTGATTTATGATTTTAGTATGAGTAGCTAATTCTGAATACTAAGGTTGTGAACCCTAAGTGGGTGTGATGTTATTGGTGTTTGACATTGAATATATATTTGATGGTTGATTGATATTTATTTACTTCTCGTTCTTCAATCATTGTTGGTGGTTGCAAACTTTAACAAACGCCATTAAATTCGATCTTTGCTTGGGAAAGTAGGGTAGAATTTGGTAGAAGTAAATATCAAAGACTCAAGGCTTTAAACCTTGTTTAATGAAATCGCTTAGGAGTAAGTGGGTTTTTATTTGGCATAAATTGATTGTTCTTAATCACAACTCTTTTGTATTTGGAAAAATCATATAGAGGAGATACTAGCTAACTATTGGAAAATATTGGGTAGTCACTTAGACATCAATTGCATATCAAAAAGAATCATCCGTTAGAAATATATCATATTGACATCGATAGCATTACACTTCATTAATGGGGACACAACCTTGGTTTCTTTAATCATATTATTTATATTCTCAATATTTCAATTAGAGTTTATTTAAAACCAAACTCAATTCATACTCTTGTTACGATTAACTTACTAGAATTACGACTGTAGTTGAGTAACACGCTAATCAAGTAAACTTTTCACACCTATTCCCTGTGGGATTTGACCCCAACCTTGTTGGGTTATTATATTTGACATCGACCGCTTACACTATCTATTAAGGTGTAATTTGAGCGTATCAAATTTTGGCGCCGTTGCCGGGGAATACAGTTTTGAAATTACTAATTAGTGTGTGATTTACTGTACGTCTTATTCTACTCTATCACACTTTGTTTGATTTGCTTGGTGTTGATAGGAAAACATATCGGAATATGGTGACGATGTGGAGGCAGAAGTGGAAGGAAATCCTTTTGCGGATATCGAGGAGTACATTGAGGATACAAATGCTATTGTACCACCTGCTATTGGTGCTGCAACTTTCAAGGTGGAACACGGGTTAATTCTTATGCTCAAAGCGGAGGGATTTTTTAGGAATTCCACTAATGATGATCCAACACAACATCTTAGAAACTTCTTGGGTGTGTGTGCAATGCATAAGCAGAACAATGTCTCTGATGATTCCCTAAGGTTGAGGTGCTTCAAGTACTCTCTAGCTGGGGACGCAAGGAAATGGCTCCAGAATCTTCCTCCAAACTCCATTCATTCCTGGCCCAAACTTGTCCGAGATTTCTTGTCTAAATGGTTCCCACAAAGTAAGAAGTCTGAGCTCCGGGATAAAATTTTCGTCTTCAAGCAATTATCGGGAGAACAACTACATGAGGCGTGGGATCGTTTCAAATTATATTTGGTGAGGTCTCCCAATCATGGTTTCCCGGATACTATTTTGTTGGAGAAATTCTACATGGGCTTGGATCCGATGAACCAATCTATAGCCAAGAATGCAGCTGCCGGATCTTTCATGGACAAATCATGACACAAATACTTGACAAAATGGAAAAGCATAATCAAGCATGGCATTCTGAGGACACCACGGGTGGAATTGCATATGGATCTCCTTTCTTGAGCAACATGATCAAGGAAAATCAAGAGAGAGATCAAGTGATTGCAGAGCTTGCTACGAATGTTAATATGTTGACAAAGATGTTCACCGAAAACCAAAAGAAGAAAGTAAATGTGGTTGAGAATGTGCAACCCGTACCAAATGAAGATTTTGAGGAAGCAAATTATGTCAACAACTCTCAAGGAGGGTATCAAAGGCAACATTACCAAGGTCATGGATCACAAAATCAATGGAGGCCAAACCCGCAAGGGCAAGGCCACCAACAATGGCGAAACAACCAAGGTGGCTCAAACCAAGGAAATTGGAACAGCAACAACAACTTCTCAAATCGGAGTTCAATTCCCTATGTTCCCCCAAAGGGTCAATACTCAAATCAAGGTTCCTCAAGTGTGTCTAAGTTAGAAAGTATGCTTGAAAGGGTATTGCAAAATCAAGAAAAATCCGAAAATTCCATGAGGAACATGACCGAGCTTGTTGGCTCTCATACTGCATCTATTCAAAAATTGGAGATGCAAATGAGAGGTCTCTCTAGGGAGAAAAATCCAAAGCAAAAAGGAATACTCCCTAGTGACACAATTGGAACCCAAAGGGTAGTGGGAGTGGCCCAACTTCTCATGTCATGGCAATCAATACTAGGAGTAGGAAGGTACTACAAGGAAAGGGTGAACAAGTGGTTGAGGTATAAGAATTCGAAAAAGGGGTTGAGGTTGAAGAGCCAAGTGTTGTCGAAATTGAGAAAATTCCAGAAGATGTGCAAGTCCAAGAAGAGATATGAGAAGTGGTAAAGGAAAAGGCAAAAGAGACACCAAATATTCTTCCGCCTATTCCTAGACCTCCTCCTCCTTTACCTCAAAGACTTGTAAGAATGGTTGAAGATAGCAAGTTTGAGAAGTTTTATGACATTCTAAAGCAATTATCGATAAACATCCCGTTCTTAGAAGCTTTTCAAGAGATGCCAGGTTTTGCCAAATATTTGAAAGATTTGGTCACCAAGAAGAGGACCATCAAGAATGAGGTGGTGAACATGACTCACCGGGTTAGTTCCATTATTGCCACAACCTCCGTTCAGAAGAAAGAAGACTCGGGGGCCTTTACTATTCCATGCACTATTGGGGCGCGTGATTTTGCAAGGGCCCTTTGTGATAATGGGGCTAGCATTAACTTAATGTCGCTTGCCATTTACAAACAAGCGGGGTTAGGAATGCCAAGGCCAACAAGTATGAGACTGCAAATGGCCGATCGTTCCATCAAGAGACCGGTAAGAATTGTTGATGATGTGATTGTGAAAGTGGGAAAGTTTCATTTACCCGCTGATTTTGTAATTCTTGATTGTGCGGTTGACAAAGAAATCCCTATTATTTTGGGGAGGCCATTCCTAGCCACGGGAAGAGCACTTATGGATTCGGAACAGAGTGAAATCAAATTTCGTGTGAATGATGAAGAGGTCACATTCCAAGCAAGAAAGGGTATGAAGCTACCGAATGAGTATGAAAGCATTTCGGTGATTGATATTGTTGATGAGGTGGAAGATGCGGTTGAAATGAAAATGGAAGAACAATGCCTTGGTGAAGCATTGGCGGCTATTTTGGTGAACTTTGACGTATGAGGATATGGAGGGTTTTATGGAGTCGGTAAATGCATTGGAGGGGCGTGGTTCTTATTCTTATGCTCCGGCAAAGCTCTCTCTTGACTTGGAGAATAGATCCACACCTCCCGCAAAGCCATCTACTATTGAGCCACCACAACTAGAGCTCAAACCACTTCCTCCGCACTTGAGGTATAAATTTCTTGGATCAAATGATACTTTACCAGTAATCGTTTCTTCTTTGTTGAATGATGTGCAGGTGGAACAATTGTTGAAAGTCTTGAAGGAGCATAGGCAAGCCATTGGATGGACAATTGCGGACATTCGTGGGATCCCCACTGGAATTTGCGAGCATAAAATCCAATTGAAAAGTGGGACCAAACCGAGTGTGGAACATCAACGACGGTTTAACCCATCAATGCAAGAGGTGGTAAAGAAAGAAATCATCAAATGGTTGGATGCCGGGGTAGTCTACCCCATTGCCGATAGTTCTTGGGTGAGCCCGGTGCAATGCGTGCTGAAAAAGGGAGCCATGAATGTGATTGAAAATGAGAAAAATGAGCTTATCCCAACAAGAACGGTAACCGGCTAGAGGATGTGTATGGATTATCAGAAACTTAACAGTTCCACATGCAAGGACCATTTCCCTATGCCTTTTATTGATCAAATGCTTGATCGGCTAGCGGGAAGGTCATTTTATTGTTTCCTTGATGGATATTCCGGCTACAATCAAATCAACATAGCATTGGAGGATCAAGAGAAGACGACATTCACATGCCCCTATGGAACGTTTGCTTTTAGCCGGATGCCATTCGGGTTATGCAACGCTCCGGCTACTTTTCAAAGATGCATGATGTCCATCTTCTCCGACATGGTAGAAGATTTTCTAGAAGTTTTCATGGAAGATTTCTCAGTGGTAGGTGAGTCTTTTGAGCATTGTCTTAACAATCTTAAACAAGTGCTCAAGAGATGTGAAGAGACCAACCTTGTGCTCAATTGGGAGAAATGTCACTTCATGGTGGATGAAGGCATTGTGTTGGGGCATAAAATTTCAAAGCATGGCATAGAGGTTGACCGGGAAAAGATAGAGATTATTTCTAAGCTTCCTCCACCTACTTCCGTTAAAGGTGTTCGAAGTTTCTTAGGACATGCCGGTTTCTATAGGCGCTTCATCAAGGATTTCTCCAAGATTGCAAATCCTATGTGCAAACTCCTTGAGAAGGATGCCAAATTTGTGTTTGATGTGAAATGCCTCAAAGATTTTGAGGAGTTGAAGCAAAGGCTCACTACGGCACCTATTATTGTCACACCCGATTGGTCACTTCCTTTCGAGCTCATGTGTAACGCCAGTGGTGTAGCCATTGGATTAATGCTTGGCCAACGTCACAACAAAGTTCTTCACCCGATTTACTATACTAGTAAAACACTCAATGGATCACAAATGAATTACACGGTGACTGAGCAATAACTTCTGGCCATTGTCTATGCTTTTGAGAAGTTCCGGGCTTATTTGTTGGGCTCCAAAGTGATAGTGTACATAGATCATGCAGCTCTTCGCTATCTCATGGAAAAGAAGGATGCAAAGCCTCGGTTGATTCGATGGGTCTTGTTGCTGCAAGAGTTTGACTTTGAAGTCAAGGATCGCAAGGGGACTCAAAATCAAGTAGCAGATCATTTGTCAAGGGTTGAAGAAGCAGGGAGACCAAAGGGAGATCTTGAAATCAATGATGCATTCCCGGATGAACACATATTGGCCTTATCTAATACTTTTGGTCCTTGGTATGCCGATATCGCTAACTATTTAGTTAGTGACCTTATTCCGGACGGATTGGAGTCATATCAAAAGAAGAAGTTCTTGAGAGATTGCCGGAACTACTTTTGGGAGGAGCCTTTCTTGTTCCGGGTTTGTGCGGATAATATTATTAGAAGGTGAGTTCCAGAAGAGGAAATTATGCAAATTCTAAAGGCATGTCACAACTCACCGGTTGGGGGTCACCATGGAGGAAATCGAACAGCGGTGAAGGTTCTGGAATGTGGTTACTATTGGCCTTCGATCTACCACGATGCTAATCAAATGGTTAAGGCTTGTGACCAATGTCAAAGACAAGGTCCAATCTCCAAGAGGCATGAAATGCCAATGCATTTTGTGATGGAGATTGAAATCTTCGACGTTTGGGGAATTGATTTCATGGGTCCCTTTGTAAGCTCATGCGGGATGAAGTACATTTTGGTGGTTGTGGACTACGTGTCCAAATAGGTAGAAGCAATCGCCCTACCAAACAATGAGGCACGGAGTGTGACCACATTCTTGAAGAAGAACATTTTCACTCGGTTTGGCACTTCTAGAGCCATTCTTAGTGTTGGAGGGTCTCATTTCTGCAACAAGGCCTTCAAAGTTCTCCTTGAAAAGTATGGTGTCAAGCACAAGGTAGCCACACCCTATCATCTGCAATCAAGCGGTCAAGTGGAGGTGTCCAACCGGGAGATAAAGAGCATTCTAGCAAAAACGGTTAATGCAAACAGGACCGACTGGTCAAGAAAGCTAGATGACGCATTGTGGGCATACCGCACGGCGTACAAGACTTCGATTGGTACTTCTCCATATCGGTTAGTTTTTGGAAAAGCTTGCCATCTGCCCATGGAATTAAAGCACAAGGCTATGTGGGCATTAAAAAGGTTGAACTTAGACTGGTCTGAAGCTGCAACGTTGAGGTTAACACAACTTAATGAAATGGAGGAATTCCGCTTCCATGCTTATGAAAGTGCAGTTATGTACATAGAGAGGATGAAGTTCGTCCATGATCAGAAAATCTTGATAAGAGAGTTCATGTCGGGTGACTTGGTATTGCTTTTCAACTCCAGACTCAAGTTATTTCCGGGCAAGCTAAAATCGAAATGGTCTGGTCCATTCAAAGTAGTCGATATCTCTCCTTTTCGAGCCATAGAACTAGCATCGGAAGATGGGCTCCGAACTTTCAAAGTGAATGACCAAAGAGTCAAGCACTACTTGGGCTCAGATGGTGAATAGCATTTGGTGGAGCAGCTGGCTCTCAAAGATGGTCTGTGCCCGACCATTGAGTAAATTCAGAAGAGTCTCAACTTCGTCGTGCCGTGACGTTAAATCAAGCGCTTCATGGGAGGCAACCAATGTGTGGTAATTTACTTTGCGAACCGCATTTACATTATGCGATCGCATTGCGCTTCGCATTCTAACCCTTTCAACAGAACACACCACGTAACACATATGCGGTCGCATAGTGTGTTATGCGGTGACCTTCCCATCGCAAAAGTGCAAGGTAAGGCACCGCATTCTCTCATATTTTACTCCTTCAGAACAGCGCAAAAAAACATTAAAAAAAAATGAAAAAACCAACAGAAAAAGGAACGACCAGAGGCAAACACAGTTCGAATCGTACCAAGGACAAAGACCCGTTCAAAATCTCCATACTTCTTGTACTCTTCTTCATTGGTACGTGTCCCGATCTCCTCATGGTCACTCCTATCTTTGCTGTTTTTCTTTATTTTTCATTTTGTATTTTTTGATTTTGTTATTTACCATAGTTGCTTGGTTGTTTCTGGGGTGATGGGTAGAGAGATCTAAGATTGCCATTGTTGGGGGATGAACTGAATCGTGATAATGAAAGCATATGCGGCCCGCAAAAAACAGAATGTGGCCCGCATTTTGGCCGCATCCTTAAATCCTAGTCTCCTGAAGATGATGAAAAAATGATGTTCCATTTGCGATCGCATAATTGATATGCGAACCGCAAAGGCACCGCAAACTGAAACAAAAAACCCAGTTAAAACCTAGCTATCGACGTTTATTTTGCGATCGCATTTCCCACTTTGCGGTGGACTTTGCGATCGCATTTTGTTCTTTTGTTTTGTGTGTGTGCAAGTAAATTCTGTGATGTTTATGCGATTTGCATAGTGGTTATGCAATCGCATAATCCATCGCAGACTGAGGTCCAGTATTGCACAGTCAAGATTGCGACCAGTTTGCGGTTCGCATAGTCGTTATGCGACCACAAACCATGTCGCATTCATGTGTTTTTTTTGTTGACTTCTTCTGTTTTCTTTCCCTATTGCTTACAATGTCACTCACATTTTACAATTATACAAATATGGCTCCTCAAAAGCATGCAGCAAAGAAAAGGGCACCTTCCGGTCGTCACACATTACAGCCAAAACGTGTACGAACGGAACCCAATATGCCAAACACCTCACAGTCTGATGAGGAGGAACTCTTGCCCTCAGTCAATCTACATGTTGAGGCTAGAAGGAAACATGGAGATGACTTTCATCTCCGATTTGGGGTTGAAGGCTCCAGGGAACTCTATCGAGAAGGACTCACCAAAAGAAAAATCTTGGGTGAGAAGCAGTTGAGCTTGAATGGGCTAAAAGAACAGTACCCCCACATCCTCGACAGTATAAAATCAAGAAAATGGGAGTGCTTTACTGAAGACCCTAAGGAGTATAATGAGTCACTGGTACAGGAATTCTATGCTTCTTATGGAGCCTCCAGGACGGCGCGCCACAAACGCAACCGAGTATTTAGTGGCATCGTACTTGTTCGAGGAAAGAATGTATTTTGCAACAGTGAGGAGATTAATGAAGTATATTTCCCCGAATGGAAAACAGGCACAGCCGAGTACGATGCCAAGTACGCAAATGAGCGTGGGTGGATTGCGTCTGTAATTGCAAAGGGGACCCCTGCTTGGATCAATCCTGGAAAGAAGATATATAAGGAGGATCTCAGAAGGGAGGGTTGATTCTGGCTCAACTTCGTCACCTCCCATTTGATACCGTCCCGAACGAAAGTGATATAAGCATTGAGAAAGATCTACTCATTGCATGTATCATGGCCGGTATCAAGATTGATGTGGGGACTCTGATCTTCCAGGAGATCGGTATCCGGGCAACGCAGTGTGCTACCTCGCTTCCATTTTCGTGCTTGATCACAGCACTCTGTAAAGCTGTGAACGTGCCTCTCATGCAACAATCTGATAAAACCGAAAAGGAAACGAGGGACATAGACATCACACGAATCAGTGATGCTGCTGCCCCACCAGAGACTCCAATCCAGGACCCTGACTCCCAGACTTCTGTGCCTCCTCAAGTTCCAGAGGCCTCTACTTCTGCTTCAGAGCCTGCCTCTCAGTCCAACACTGGTCAGCCTTCGTCTACACTGCCAACCCTCTCAAGGCTTGGTCTCATTGCCTAGCATGCCAATGCCAAGGTAGACCAGCTCTTGAAGACCTTGCCCAACCTTATCAAAAAAGCCCTAACTCCGACAAAATCTTTAGTGACAGCTCTCCAACAACAACAAACATTGTTTGGGGATCGCTTGCACCAGCTCGAGTTATGGGTTGAAAAGATCGAGCGAGGTGAGGTTAGGGGTTTACCTCAGCTAAGGGAGGAGGTTGCGTCTATGAAGACCGAGCTCCACAAAATGCAAAATTTGGAGTTCGACCTATCATCCCTCCCGCCCAAAGAGGGTGAGCAAGGAGCAGACACAGCTGCACCAGACCTGGGCCTAGATTTCACAACTCTGATGGCAGACATTGCACCTCAGACTGCCAGAATGTCCCAACCTCCAGCTCCTCCTGTACGTGTTGATATTCATGATAAGGAGACATCTGGACATTCTTCAGAGTCAGAGGGTGAAGAGGCAGAGGTGGAGGATTCATGGTCCGAGGAGGATGAAGGCCCTCAAGAGAAAGGCAAGCAGATTGCTGCTCCTACAGTGGAGGATGAGGAGCAAGCAAACATTCAGAGGGCCATACAATATCCGCTAGCAGATTTGGCCGCCCCTGCAGACCCATCGGCCACTCAGCCATCAGTAGGCAAGGATAGCAGCTCACAGGCTCCAACTCTAGTTCCCGACCAGTCCAACATCCCTCCTTCAGCAGCAGAGGGTCAACCGACTACCGACTCCCACAGCGCTTAGTGCACCCCAGGGAGCCCCTTCCACTCTACTTTATGTTTATATGCATTGGGGACAATGCATGCTTTTGGTTGGTGGTGGTAGCCTTATCTGTATTGTTGTATTTTTGCTTTGCGACATTAGCAACTGTAGTATATATTAGTGCTTTATGATTTCTGTACACAAGTTGTCTTTAATTAGTAGATAGTTTTCCATCTTTAGTGATTAGAGATAAAATTCCCCTTGTTTTTTCTTTGCCGGGTTCTTTTTCAAGGGTGTAATAGTAGAACCAGGACAGTAGAATGAAACATGTTGACCGGGATGGTTTAATTGTCTAGTCTTAAGCATGTGTGTCTGTACATAGATCATACCCTTTCAAAAGATCAACTGTGTGAACTTGAGGCTCGCTCTGTGACTCTATATCTACCTAGAGTTATGTATTTATATATGATGAAAGCCTTGAGTTGCCAAATGTTAACTCCAGGGCTTTAAACTATGTGAACCAAACAGTTTGTGTGCCATGTGTGTGAGCTCTTTTTGTAGATAATTCTTATGTTTACTTCTTCCATCTAGACCTTGCCCGATTGGTTTTTCGACGCTTATAATAATTGCACTTAGTTGGAGAGATGATCTTAGGCATTCTTTATTTTATTTGTGAAATCTCTTTAGCCTTTCAAGCCTACCTTTGCATAAATAATATCACTAGTGCCCTATTCGAGCCTTTAATCTTTTCTTTGGCCACCTCATTACAAACCTTTCCCTTTTGTAAAATAATTACCTCTTTTGAACCCGTTCCTCCTTGAACATTGAGAATTAGGCTAAAAGCCTAAGTTGGTGGTGTGGTGTCAAAATGGAAATGGGTAAGGTTGTAAATTGAGTGTAGGAGCATATACCTCAAAGTGCTCATATGAAATTATGCACGCTTCAAAAAAAACATATGTGTATATTTATATAATTATGGAGCTGTGAAGAAAATTAGAGAGGTATTTAAGGTGGTTCAATATTGGGAACTAGATACCAATGCGGCTATGGGGTTTGAAAAGAAACAAAGTGTAAAAAGAAAAGTAAATGTGATTAGTGTTCAAGGAGGATGTAGTCACTTATATCTAAATACTTATCTGGCCCTTCCCTAAACCTACATTACAAGCTTAAAAAGTCCTTATGGGATCTCCAACTGAGTGTTCTTAGAAGTATGCGACGAATTAAAATAAGGGCAAGCCTACGGTATGGTATGTGGTAACACTTGAAATTCTTTTCTGAGAGTGAGTGTATTGTGAACTAGTCCCTTAGTGTAGTCATTATCAATATTGTGATTTTGGGAGTTTCTAGTGAGGGCACATGAACTGCGAGGTTGAACAGAAGTTGAGTTTTTGAGTAAAATATAAGTGCACTCATTTGAGGGTAGCATTTAGTCATGTTGTCTGAGGCTCAAAGTTCACAAGTTGATTAGCTCTCCTTGAATATATCGATGATTCAGGAAGGGTAAAGCATTCAAAGATGCATGCTTGAAACACTAACAACAAACACTATCCAAGGTCATTATTGTTTCATGTTTTGTAGATGGAGTCTAGAATAGGATAGTGTCATCTTAGTTGCTTGAGGACAAGCAAGAGCTTAAGTTGGGGGTGTTGATATGCCGGAGAAATCCGGCACATTTTGATACTAATTGCTTAGATTTTAACTTGTTTTACATGCAATTTCCCTAGGTACTTATGTAATTTTAGTGTTTTTGCAGTGTATGAGGTGAAAGGACCTAAGAGCATGGAAAAGAGTTCAAAAAGCCACATAAAGACAAGAAAAGAGCAGAAAAACATCGCAGAGGTGGATATGCTATCGCAAATACCACATGCGAGCCACATACTTCACATCAAGATCGCAGATCAAGACAGACATCTAGGCAAAATTTCACGTCAAGAATGTGGTCGCATATGCGATCATTGTCTGCGACCCGCGGATTGCACATGGAGATCGCAGACCAAAATAGAATCCTGGGTGAAGTTCAAAGTCCGAAATGCGGTCTCTTCTGCGATCGCATAACGTGTTTGCGAGCCGCAGAAGCAACCGCAAACCAAGCGTGAAGTCTACTAAAGGAAGAAAATGCGATGCAAGATGCGGTTGCATTTCTACAATGCGGACCGCAAACCATGAATGCGGTGAAGGCGAAACTAGGGTTAAATTTTGCGATAGATATGTCAAATATGCGGACCACATTTCTGTTATGCGACAGAAATGCGGTCGCATATTCAACTTCAGGGCAGATTCGACCCGAATTTTCTCCATTTTTGGGCCTCTATAAATAGGTCTATTAGGGTTTTGTGGGGGCTATCTTGTCAGACTTAGAAGCTAAAGTACAAGGCTTGAATATTCCTTTCTTTTGGAAACTTTTGGGTCAAGAATCTTTCACTTTGTAAGCTTTATGACAATTAATATTCTTTTGATTTCAGATTTTAGTATGAGTAGCTAATTTTAAATACTAAGGTTGTGAACCCTAAATCGGTGATATGTTATTGGGTGTTTGACATTGAATATATGTTTAGCGGTTGATTGATATTTATTTACTTTTCGTTCTTCAATCATTGTTGGTGGTTGCAAACATTAACAAAAGCCATTAAATTCGATCTTTGCTTGGGAAAGCGGGGTAGAATTTGGTAGAAGTAAATATCAAAGACTCGAGGCTTTAAACCTTGTTTAATAAAATCGCTTAGGAATATGTGGGATTTTATTTGGCATAAATTGATTGTTCTTAATCACAACTCTTTTTTATTTGGAAAAATCATAAAGAGGAGATACTACCTAACTATTGGGAAATATTGGGTAGTCACTTAGACATCAATTGCATATCAAAAAGAATCATCTGTTAGAAATATATCATATTGACATCGATAGTATTACACTTCATTAATGGGGACACAACCTTGGTTTCTTTAATCATATTATTTATATTCTCAATATTGCAATTAGAGTTTATTTAAAACCAAACTCAATTCATACTCTTGTTATGATTAACTTAATAGAATTACGATTGTAGTTGAGTAACACGCTAATCAAGTAAACTTTTCACACCTATTCCCTGTGGGATTCGATCCCAACCTTGTTGGGTTATTATATTTGACATCAACCACTTACACTATCTATTAAGGTGTAATTTGAGCATATCAGGGCCCCATAATGCCAACAAGCTTTGGAAGATCAAATGGTACCTATTGAGTCCGCCTCTGCTGCACACTTCGAAGGCAGACGAACAGATGTACCTCTATTTGGCGGTTACTGAGGTGGCAGTAAATGGATTCTTACTCCGGGAGGACGAAGGTACGCAATTTCCTATTTATTATGTGAGTAGAACTCTAGGAGAGGCCGAATTAAGCTATCCTCACCTGGAGTAATTGGCGCTCACTTTGCTAAGAGCCTCTAGAAAGCTAAAGCCGCTTTCAATGTTACCCCATATGTATCGTGACCACTTACCCGCTAAGGAACGTCATGTACAAACTCGAGCACTCGGGCCAATTAGCCAAATGTGCCGTTGAAATTAGCGGGTACGATATCGAGTATTGACCCCGAACCGCCATAAAATCTCATATTTTGGCAGACTTCATGGACGACTTTACGCTAGCCTTAACACCCGAAGGCGAAAGGGAAGTACTGTTAACCTAGGGGACTATTTCGGGAATCTGGACCCTTTTCATGGACGGTGCCTCGAACGCGAAAGGGTCCGAGCTCGGCATTGTATTAAAACCGCCTACGGGAAATGTAATTAAGCAATCTATTAGAACAGTGAAATTGACTAACAATGAGGTCGAGTATGAGGCCATGATTCCAGGTCTAGAATTGGCTAAAAGCCTTGGGACCAAGGTGATCGAAGCAAAGTGCGATTCCCTCCTCATGGTAAATCAAGTTAACAATATGTTCAAAGTAAATGAAGAACGGATGCGAAGGTACTTGGACAAATTACAGGTAACCTTGCATCAATTTAGGGGTACGTGTTGCAGGGTCCATTCGGATCAAGACAGTGACATAAAAGTTTTTATGCGCTTTCAATTGTGCATCTTGCATACTGAGAAATGAAAGAAATTTCCACTTCCCTTATACTTTGTTACTGCACAGTTTTTTCTTCGATCCCGGATCCTAAAGCCTACGGGCTACCCCTACTTGGGGACTATCGAGCTCACGGGCTACCCCTACTCCGTGACTGTCACCCGACAAAAATTCGAATGACCCGGGCTAACGAATCTTGGAGGAACCAAACCTATTAGGAGGTGCCAAAATATAAAAGGCTACGGCCACCCTAAAAACTGCTCGGAGATGTCTGAAGTCCATAACCAGAATGTAATGCCCTTATGAAAATTCGAAACCTACTAAAAGGTTTCCTTCGGTAAAAACATTGTCTAAAAATACATAGGCATCTTGAATAGCTCCGGTCTCATCGAGGATTCGAAGCCACAAGCAAACATAGTTGCAGGGAATTCGGGCTTCGTTCGAACCACAAAAATGAATGCCCCAGAACTGCATCTGATTCCATGCTAAGGCATAAAAAATAATACACGAATAAAAATTGAAAGAAAATTTTCTGGAAAAGTAAAGACACGATATTGCCGGAAAGGGAAATTTTTTATATCTATTCAAAAATATATTTACAAATGACTAATAGAACGGCCTCAAAATAAACAAAATAAATACATAACAAAAAAAAACTAGAAAAGTATTAAGGCATCTACGCCTGGTCTTCACCAGGGCTCGACTCGTTGTCAGAACCGTCGGAACCCTCGGAGCCTTCAGATCCCTAGGAACCCTCAGAGACTTCGGGACCCTCAGGATCGTAGATCTCCTGTGCCTCGGCCTCGAGCCTCCTAGCTCCTTCAATCTCATCTGATAGATCAAATTCTCGGGCATGGATCTCTTCGAGGGTCTCTCTCCGGGATAGCTGCTTTATGTATTCAGTCATTGCCTTTAAGCGGTTCTCGGCTGCCTCCACATCGGCCGTATAGTGGGCTACCATTTCCTCGGCATCATCATAGGTTGTATCCAATTTGGAACTCAGTGCTGCATATTCTCTTCTGAGAGCATTGTGACAGCCGAGCTCAGTTGTTCTCGGAAGTTATCATTCAGCCGAGAGCACTTATCGGCTTTATCCTTCGCCACTCAAAGTTGGTTCTCAGTCGATGCTAGCTCTGCCTTCGCAGCTTCCTTCTCCGAAGCTAGCAGGTCCATCCTGCCCTTCACACTTCGGTCATGGCCTTGACCTCATCCATCTCAGCCTGCAGTTGATCGATCAAGTCTATCTTCTGTTGGACCTTCGAAGTTGTGTTGTTAGTCACTACGACTAGCTGCTCATTTTTAGCGTCAAATATCTCTACCTTCTCAACCAGGTTGGCATGTTCCCGCTTCAGGGTCGAGGCCTCCTTCTGGGCTTTTTCTAGCTTGGCCTGGAGAATTAGGAGGTCTTTAAGGGCTTTATCCTCTTGCTCACTAAGAGCCATGTACATGTCTTTCTTCTGGACCCGCTCTTTGAGCTCGAACTCGAGCTAGCTAATCTCCAAGCGATACCGGATGAAGCTTTCATGGTGAAGCACTGAAGCCCATAAAACAATGATGTAAGGGACATCAAACACCTAAGTGGGATTCACAAAGGGGTACAAAAGGGTTAACACCTTACCCGGTTCAGTGTCTTTTGCATCTCGTTGAAGAGACTTGACGTGCCTACCTCGTTAATCTTTGCCTGATCCTCCTCGGTCTTCAAGCATCAGAGGTAGCCAGCTACGCCTACCGGAGCAGACATGACTCGAGCATCCTCCAAGATTGTAGGAACGACCATTCTCTTGCGATCTGGGTCCATGCTCGGAGCGAGAAATTGCTTCACTAGTTTAGGGCTCGAACTCGGCCTGCCAGCTCCCAAAGGCACGTCCTTCTTCGGGACCTCCAGATGACAAAGCCTGGAAAAACCCTCCAGTGCAACCATGTCCATGCCGTCGAAAAATGTATTGAGGGAATTATCTGGACCCTGCGCTCCCTCACTTGACTTTTCTTTGCCCGCTTAGGTCTCTTCGAGCATGGACTCGGTATAGGAGGGCATCTCCATGATGTCAATGACACCGGTCACCTCTTTCGGAACATGAGAGATTTCCTGAGAGGTTGCAGCCTTCGTCTCCCCTCTGGTTCCCGAGTTAGAGGGGGATTCTCCTCATGGTCCGTTCTCTCGATTGTCGCCTGCTCCCCTTCATTAAGGGTCGACCCATGAGCAACGAAGAGGTCGTCTTCTTCAAGCTCGTCCCTGAGCCGATAAAGAGAGTTAGGGTTCGGTACCCTGGACTTGGTTCTCTTCTTGGGCTTCCGGACCTAGGTGGCTGCTCTCTTCTTCTCTTCGCCTCGGGGTCCGGTGAACCTGGTGTCTTTCTCCTTTTCTTCTTCTTCTCCTCCTTTGCGGTAGCCCCAGGCTGCCCCAGGACAGAGGGCTCGGCAAGCAAAGATGGATCCTCGTCCTTATGCAGCGGCCTGTGGTAGATGGTCTTAGGCAGACCTGTAAGAAAAGAGAAAAGGTTAGCACTGTGTAAGTTAAGAGCGCGGGAATAACTATTCAGGGAAGAACCTCAGCATGAGAACGAGCCTCCCATTTGCCCTTCGAAAATTTGCGCCATGCGCACTCGGAGTACGACATGTGCTTATAGATACCTTCGATCTAATCCTTGAACCGAGGGATTGCATTAGGGACTTGGGCAAAAGTTGTATGACGACAAACACAAGTAATGAGAAAAAGAATAAATAGAAAGAAATACCCAAGAAAGACAATACTTACAGGATGCGTTCCACCCTTCAGGGAACGGTAGAAACTCGGGGTGAATCAAGTCTTCGATTTTACCTGAACGAACTTCCCTAGCCAGCCTCGGCCACGGTCCTCATCGATGCTTGAGATGAGCCTTGCTTGCTCGGTGAACGAGCTTGATCAATCCCCCTAGGAAGATTCAGGGACTGTACAGGCAGAGTAGATGGTCGAGAGTGAGCTAAGGGGATTCGGTGTTGTTCAAAAAATAGTGTAAGAGAATCACGATCCTCTAGAAGGATAGGTGGATTTGCCCAAGCACACCTCGTACCTTTTTGCATAAAGCAAGGACTATGGGGTCCACGGGGGCGAGCATGAAGGGGTAAGTGTAAATACTCAGATACCCCTTAATGTGAGTGGTAATATCGGCATCGAGCCCTTGAATGACCACGTCCATACCCTCCCATTTATAGTCCGCTCAGACTATGGGTAGGTTTTCTTCGGTAACGGAGCATATGTATCTCCATGCCCCCTCACCTCGGTCTTGTTGGCTAGAGGCTTTCTTGACCTTGAAGTTGTCTCTGATAGAGCAACCCCCGAGTACGAATCTCTTCATGGGGGGCTCCTGAGCAACCTCAGGAACGGCCACCTCGGCATCTGCGGCTGGGTAAGAAGATGAAGGGGCAACCTGCTGAAGCACTGACTTGGAAGTTTTTGCCATTATAATCTGAAAAATATAGGTCTGAGGAAAAATATGAAGATGGTATGAAGGTATGAAGGTCTGGGATGAAGGTTCAGAGAAGATGTATGAAGATGAAGATGAAGATGAAGATATGAAGGCTCAGTAAACAACGTATTAAGATCTAGAGAAGTTAAAAGAAGTTAGAATATTCGAAGGTAGAGTCTAGAATCGGAAAGTGGAAGAAGTGAAAAGGGTTGACGCTTTTATAGAGAAAAAAAAACAATCAATGCGCGACGTTTCGCATTCGAAGAAAGCTAGTTGATGACTGGCACGTGTCCGAAGACAGAACGACGCGACTGATGGGATGTTCCAATTTGCCCGTCATCTCAATTATAACGTGCGAGTGAAGAAACAGGGGTTCATCTATCGTTTCCCATCTTTTCGGCAAACCTACTCTACAGAAAATGAGGAGACTATCTGTATACGGGTAAAATCGGGGATAGAGCGTACCCTAATTTCCCGGTGAAGAAAACGGAAGAAGGGCATGGATTCACGAGACTGAATCAAGGCCGGGAACCTTTCTCGTCGAGACCCACGAAAGAAGAACGATGTGTTCATCATTGGGCGTGATAAAGCGACGCTCCCCGAACCCAGAACAAGCTCTAAAACCTCGGAAAACACGGTAAACGGTTATACACGATGGATAAAGGACCGTGATATTCGTACCTAACCAGATATCATGGCGCGGATCTCGATCGATGTCGGTTGCAGATCAGTAATTAAAGAGAAAGGAAGATTTTTACCCTTTATAGACTTGTAATAGGTATGAAACTCTCCTACTATATAAAGAGGAAGTTTTTTTCTTTTGAGACACTTTGTAACACGCGAATCAAGGCAATATAAATTCATTTTCCGCTTTCTAGCTACTGCAAAAGTTCTTATTTAACTGTTTTGTTCTTCATTCACGATAGTGTTCGAACCAAGGGTCCGATCGAGGGCAAACTACTGTTCAACGTAGGTTCAGGCAAGGACGTAACATTAAAACTGGTGTGATCATTCATATTGTCTTTAACTCGTTTATCTAATATTCTTGATTATTTGTTTTGAATCAATCCACATATCCTTAAAACCGCGTACACGTTTAATTGTTATCCAATTTAAGGATGCGCAAATATAAATGTTAATTACGATTTGTGGATAATCATGACTATTTGACTCAGAGATCAAATCAGAGCCACTGTTACTTAATAAATAGCTCGACAAGTCCAGATATGTTGCAACTACCCGAAATCATAAGAAAAGGACACTTCAATTTACTACACAAATAATTGATGTAAAATGATTTGATTATTTTGCATATAAAATAAAAAGATGATAATGAAGGAAGTTGTTATTAGGGAAATCCTTTTCATCTTTCTTTAATGGAAGTAGATATGTTGCTGACATCATTTTTAACTTTCTCTTTCTACGTAGGATTCTGGAGTTAAAAAGAGTCATGAAGTGGCAGCTGTTGTAGCAAAACTTGATCTCAATTCTCATGCTTTTCGTTTTTATTTTATAAACTAGGCTAGATGAGTGATTGCTCGTGCTAAGGGTAGGGCCGCCAATATAACAATTAGGGTATGCTATTTAAAAATTAATTAATATTTAAAAATCTTAATTTAGAATAATTTAAAATATTTATGTCCTGAAAAATTAAACAAAAAAATTAAAATTCAAGGCACATTAATTAATTCCTAAACAGTAAAATAGAGGGATCACATGGTGTTATTTCTACCGACAATTAGCTCATTGCCATTTTTGCTGGCCTTGAATGAGTTATTGGAGATATAATTACCTTTCACTCTTTTTCGTCGAGAAAAGCAAATTAAATTCTCTTTTTATTATCTAGGAAAAGTCTGCAGACTTTGTTCTTGGAAGCAAAAGCCCAGGTGAAAAACTTCAATTTATATTTTTCAAGAATTACCTTATCAGTGTGCGGTCAGACTTGACCCTGACACGTATATATATCACAGAAAAAAGAGAACATGAAAGAGGGCACAAATAAAAAGTTGCCCAGAACCATCAACTCCATTATCTTCCTAACAATATACTTAACTTTCCATGATGGTTCGTATGATCCATTAATCATCCCACTAACAACCAAAGAATTCGATTCCACAAGAACATTGAGATGACCATTCGAAATACACCATTGCATCCCAACTAAATTAACTTTTGCCCCAGCTACATTGTTAAGATATGTCCCCAAAAAAGCTACATATGGCATGATTAGTTGACCATTGTAGTGTGACGACCCGATAGATCATTTATAGTTTTAATCTTAAATTCTGTGTTTTAAAATCTTGATTAGTTCCGTTTAGCCTTCCTCAATTTACGTGTGCAGTCTGTATGTTTTTCAAAAGGTTGTTATGTGAAAATTTGATAAAACTGTAAAATCGTGCCTTAAAAACTCATTTGAGTTGACTTCGGTCAACGTTTTGAGCAAACGGACCCGGATCAGTATTTTGACGGTCCCGGTCCATATCATAATTTGGGACTTTGACATATGACCAGAATCGACAGAAGTCCCTAGCTTGAATTATCGCAATTTATTGAAAACTAGAAGCTTAAAGGTTTAAAGAATTAATAAGTTTGACCATAGTTTGACTTTGTTGCTACCGGGTCCAGATTTTGGTTCTAGAACTTGGTATAGGTTCATTACTTTAAGACTTGTTTGCAAAATTTGGTGCAAAGCGGAATTGAATTGACGTGATTCGGATGTCCGGTTGAAAAATTAAAAGTTCTTAAGTTTCTTTGCATAATTCATTCGTTTTGGTATCCGATTCGTAGTTTTAGATGTTATTCGGTGTTTTGATCGCGCGATCAAATTTGTATGATAATTTTGGACTTGCATGTTTGGTTTGGAGCACTGAGGGCTCGGTGAGTTTCGGATAGATTTTGGAGGGGTTTTGGACTTAGGAAATAGCTGGTGAAAATATGTTCTGGTGCAGGTCTCTGACCTCGCAATTCCGAGGTTAGTGTTTGCATTTGCGAAGAGTCAAATTGCTGTCATGTTCGCAATTGCGAAGAAAATCTTCGCATTTGCAAAGAGGGTTTGGGTCAGCTGAGATAGCATTTGCGATCAAAAGGTCGCATTTGCGGAGGACTATAGTTCGCATTTGCGAACAAATCATCGCAAATGTGATGATAACAGAGGTGTGAGGGCTTCGCATTTGCGAAGACTTTTTCGCATTTGCGGGGCTCATAATTGCGAACCCCAAGTCGCAATTGCGACATCTGCGCCTGGTCAAAAGCTGAGATAGACAGGATTTTAGCTCATTCTCTCAAATTGTCAACCCTAAACACCATAGACGCGATTCTTCCAAGAAATTTTCTTATTCAATTCATTGGTAAGTGACTTTAACCTACTTTCTTTCAATTGCCCACTATATTTCATAAGATTTCAACTTGAAATTTAGGACTTCCATGGTAGAAATTGGGAATTTTTTAGAGGTTTTTTTAAAATGAAATTTAGACCTCGAATTGAGGTCGGATTTCGAAATAAATTGCATAATCGGGCTCGGGGTTGAATGAGTGATCGGGTTTTGGTTCAAACCTCAAGTTTGGATCAAGCGGACCCGGGGGTTTTGATTGGGATTTGGGGTCGTGACAAGTCAAGGTGACATTCTTGAACTTCCTTAAGGATTTCCAAGTTGACTTGTTGATGGTAGGCTAGAAACTCGTATTTTAGCAACATTTTGCACTCTGATTATTATACCTGATTGTATTAGAGCTTTAAAGTCTGAGTAGATGCCCAAGGAATCAAGTCGGGATCGTGTTCGGGTTTCAAGGACCATGTCTGGATGTTAAGAATTAAGAAAAATTCCTACTTTGAGAAAAATACACTACTGCACCATGCCATGCGCCGTGCGGCGCGCTGCTCTAGTACAAATTTTCTGCAAAATGAAAAATTCAACTCTCTGAAGATCCTCACTAATGTAGTGCATAGTGCGCTGCCAACGACGCCGCGATAGTATAATTTTTTGTCTAACTTTTCGCACTTTGCATTAGAAAGGATAGTTCCGTCCGGACCCGTTTATACGTGGCATAAATGCACCAAAAATATAATTTTTAGAGGACTTCTGATCTACGGATGATTGGAAGATCATTGGAGACTCTAAGACACAAAAGTTGATAATTCTTTCCTTAACTCAACACCTGAGTTTGGATTGAATTCATGTTTTCTTATTCAACATAATTTGTGATGACTTTCTCTATGATTATGGAGTAGTTTATCTTAGGATTTGACATGATTTTGTGATTGATTGTTATCTATGGATTTGATTATGTTTTGATTCCTTGAGTTTTCTAGAGGAGCTTTGACTCTAGCTGTGATTTTATTCATTATCGTGTTTAATCAAAAGACGAGCATAATTTTGAATATTGTTGTAACGCATGCCTTAATTTATTTTGGTACTTCTTTGAAGTAATTGAATGAGCTTTGTGATCTACCTTTTGATTTAAGATTGAGAAATATTCGCGAGAAGTTTCTCTTAGATAATTTTTACTAATAGATTCTTGCAAGTTTCACCCCACTTCATGTCAGCTTATTTGAACGGTTTATGTTTAATCGAGAGAGGAACCTGAATCAGAATAATAGGATAATAACCTGTTGAATTTGAGAGAATCAATAGAACATTAAGAGTGAGATCAACAGTGTCAATTACAGGATAACAATCTTGCACTTATCATATCATGACCCTTATTTCTCACATTGATAAAAAAAACAAACCAAATTGTACTGATCTCTAGTTCTTCACGATCAATTGTCATTTTAGTTCATAATCATTCCAAATCAAGTGTTGATCATCCCGAATAGCATTAAACCATAGCTTATTTGAACATTGTTTAAATCTAATCCCTGCGGAGACGATATTTTACTATAGTATCTTTGACTAGCGAGCATTAATTTTTGTGTTGTGTTTTGTGCTCGTTAAATTTTGGTGTCATTGCTGAGTGACAACCAATAGTGTTCAAAAACGTTTTTTGTGCTAATTTAGGAACCAATTTGTTTTCTTGTATTCATGTTTTCTCAATTGTGTGCAGGAAACATGTTTAACTTCTTTAGTGTATGACTCGATCTTCTTCAAAGGAAGTGATACCTTACGAAGCAGAGTTAGAGAAATACCTGCGACAACTGAGAAAAGAAAGAGGATTCACCGAAATTTTTTTGGGACAATCTTTGGCCTAAGAACACATGGCTAAAAATGGTGATGATGGAGTCGATTTGGCTGCACGGGAAGAATCCCAGTGACAAGAAGTAGTTGCACGGGCATCTGCTGAAGAAACTCTGGAATATATTGAAATTTTTAATGGGGATAGAGGACGGAGATTCAACTTGAACCAGCCTCTTGCGAAAGATGAATTTGAGAATGTTAGAAACAGGCCTGGTCGATCGTTGGGAGAATATTCTAGGCCAACATATAATCACGGATTGTCGAGTATGAGCCCC